>CANYBF011819102.1:0-13037 GCA_948192965.1 Dalechampia spathulata | reverse complement strand
TATCTATAATATATATTGATTATAAACCTATTTTATTAGAAATAGGTTTAATATAAAACATATATGCTTCTAATTTAAACATAATAATTCAATAAATAATAATTCTTAAAACACAACATACTAAATTATTATCACTATATTTCTAAGAAACCTTCTTAATTGGTACTCGCTTATATTGTTAATATTTAATTATGACGTCAAAAATAATTTTTTTATTCCAAAATTTTCAAAATTCACATATGTCTAGAAAAAGTTAACGTGAGTATAAAAGTCAAAACCATTTATTAAAATTCAAAGTATATAACTCCGAAATGAAGTTTAAGTACTGTTTTCCATCAAGTTAGTGGTTTGCGACGGAAAATGAAATATCCCTTTTTCAAGCTTAAAGCGCATGTCTAATTAACATACTCACTAATTTATACCATTTTCACATCTTTATCATAGAAATTTCATTATAACATTAATTTATACATGCACAGCAACACACATAATGCAGGATGCGACATGTTTTATTCCTTATTTATTATTTTTAGTTATGTTAGCAATTATTCTTTGTCAGAATAATTATGCTAATGACTTTTTTTATTATGGAAGAGTTACTAGCACAACTTCTCTGTGGTAAAATGTTGCTAATTTAACTTTATGCTTTAATAATATGATTTCTTAAATGTTATATTTATGATTGATGTAATTTATGTTCTAATTGATAAATTATTAGAATGTTATTTGATAATATAATGTTTTTATTAATGTTTACTGTTATGCTTTCTGCGATATAACATGCTCCCATAGCATGATTACCAACTCTCTACTATCGATAATTGATAATCACCCTACAAGGGATTCAGTAACTTAATTTGTAAAAATGCAATATTTGTTTTATGCACATAATGATCTACCATCTGTAAACATTCCATTACATTATTTATTGATAATATATTATCATACAAATTATATCCATACCCTTTTAACATTATTATCCTACACACATTATTTTCTTTATTTATAGATAACCTTAATGGTATCGTTATGTTGACTTCATAAAAACATAAACACAGTAATTTAACCACATTTCAACCATATAAGGGTCAGTCATCCTTGAAAAATTGATAGCACTATAAGTTCTCAACTTCTTAAAATCCTATTTTGATTCCTTTTTCTGAGTGACTACAGATGGAGCTGGCACAACTTGTTCAAGCTGCCCTTGAAGAGGATGAACAAACTGTGCAAATTGAGTAACTATTGGATCTTCTCCAACAACTGTAGGTTATTCAATAGGTGGTACTCATTCTGCCTGTTCTCCTTGTTCATTTTGTCTTTGCTCACCCCCTACTCGATAACTAGCCTCAGAGGTGCCTTCCTGGAGATTAAAATTACTCCCATCTTCATCACCAATAATCACAGCTCTATCCGACATGATGATTAGTTGGAAAGACTATCTAAAACAAAAATAACATTTTTCAGCAACATGGACTTACAAAACTCCTATTCGTGTAACTTTTACTTTGGCAATAAATACAATCATAAACTAAGCTTAACCATAGCTCTCATACCACTCTAACATGTCACACCTTCTACGGTGTAACATGCTCCTGTAGCATGATTACCAACTCTCTATTATAGATAATTGATAATCACCCTACAAGGGATTCAATAACTTAATCCGTAAAAATGTAATACTCTTTTTTACGCGTATAATGATCCACCATCTATAAACATTCCACTACATTATTTATTGATATTATATTGTTAGACAAACATTTATTATATCCACACCCTTTTAACATTATTATCATACACATATTATTTTATTTATTTATATATAACCCTGACAGTATCGTTATGTTGACTTTGTAAAAATACAAACATAATAATTTATATGTTATAACTATTTTACTGTCAATAGTACCCCAAAGAGTAAATTGTATGAGAATCGAGGAATAGAAGACTGCTTCGAAGTTTGAGTCTGCTATCAGAATTGTTACCTAAGAGACCTGTTGCTGACCCCACTAAATCCCATGCTCTTTTGTATCGCTAGTGCCTGCGTTCATTAATTGATAAATGTTGAGTATAAAATTTAGTGGTGCTAGTAAAATAATAATCATAAATAATATAACATCAAAAAGCAACAATTTACTATCATCAAAACAGTTCAGCATTAATACTATTCAGCATTGCAACATATCACTAGTCGAAAGATATTATCACTTGTATTCTTTTTTTTTACTATTGACCTATGATAATTATTATACAACCATTATCTGTTACAACCATTCACCGCATAATAACAATTATACCATTCCATAATATTATTCCATTAGTAATTATCAAATACAATGAATATGCTTTAGAGAATGCAATTTATGAATTGCACTCTCCCTTTATTTTTCCTTTACTATTTTCATTTCATTGCCCCTTTTAATTATGCACATTTCTATACTGGGTCTTTCATTTCATTTATGTTATTCAACAAACAGGAACCCGTTTCACTTTCTTTTCCTTTCCATTTGATTTCCTATAGAAATCCATTTTTATAGCCTAGTACATTTTCATTAAACTTTTTCTCACTTTTACTCATTATCCTCCTTCCTTATTCCTCCATGATATGTCATGTGATGTTTAATGTGATGATGCATTTATGATTATGCATGATAATTACATGAAACATTATGTTATGGATACTTATTAAATGACATTACGGTAAATTATAAATATTGTTCCTTTATAGATCAATTAATGATCGAGGAACACTAGCACAATCCTGCAATAGCTTTCCCTTTATCTAGATTGCTTGGTGATACGCGTTGATTATCCTCAGAACCATCTAAATCATAATACAATGTCCTTATTTAATAAAAAGATTGAATATCATTATTAATTATCTATAATTCACGCTTTTACAATCACATTGCAATATATATATATATATATATCATTGTATAATAATATTTCACGTACATTAAGTTAATTTATATACTAAAATATAACATCACTTAAAGAAACTACATTAGCATTAAAAATGAAATAACTATTCTTATTAGCTATATTAGCTATCGTATTACACTAGCCAAAACATAAAATACATGATATTAAAATAATAAAATTCTTATATTATTGATAACTAGATTTAATAAGCTTTCAAATGATATATTATACATATAGAAATTCATTCATTTAAATAAGTAATACCTATGTTATTTTAAAATTTCATACTAAATTACTTTTAGTAAATTTCAAAACCAATATATCATTTTCCTTTATTATTTAATGAAAATTATTATTAATTTAAAATAAATTTAATATCATAGAAAAGTATACTTAAAAAAAACTTCATAATAATATCTTATACGTATATTAATTCATTTATTAAGTTAATTAAATGAAGTAGTAAATTTGAAAATTCATTTAAAATATTTTCTTTTAAATTCTTAAGAAGTAATCTCTTTTGATTCCTCTTTTATTAAACCATTTAAATACTAAATTAGACAAACTTAACATCATTACAAAATAGCTTTAGCAAACTTCAATTTAATATATCATATTTTCATAAAATTATTCATCAGGGTATTTAATCCACACACACAAGTTTGGTTACCACATGACCACATAACACATTCATCGTATGAACAGTCTTACTTCCTCATCTATTTAGTCTAGTAATTAACTTCCACATAGAGTAAACTTTATACCATTGAAAAATAGGTTTAGAAAGCTTTCCAATCATATATCATACATTCACAAACTCATTCATTTTGGCAAGCAAATTAAACAATTTAATATACTGCTTAATACATGCTGTTTTCAGTCCTTTAGAACCACTCCCCTTTCAAGCGCCTTATTTGGGAACAACCAATATCATAACATAATCAATTTGAAACCATAATAAATTAGGTTTAAAAAAACACTTTTCAAAGACATATCACATGCTTAAAAATTCAACCATTTGGACCCTCTAATCATAAGTTACCGCAAGCTTTCCATGTATCTCCCTATCAATTAAAAATCTGTCTAAGCATGTGCTGACTCCTACATGCCTAACTTACCGTACCCAAACACACATACACATTTACTTCATTTTAGTACATTAAGCAGCAATTTGTTCCACACAAAATAGAAAAAAGAACAACCCATAAAGCATACGTTTTGAGCAGTTTTCTAAACTCATAATCACACAAGTTCAATATCTTGCAATTTTTGCATATCATCTTCCTCAATTCAACAACCATTCAATTTATTGGTATTTTCAAGTAACTTCACTGCCGATTCATCCATCCAAATTAAATATGCAGAATGTTCATGTCACACAATACTCACTCATTCATACATATGCGACCAAGACACCTCCATATACATATTGCATTCACGGCTACCAGTCCACTTTTTAAATCATAAACAGATTTCAAAAACAATAATATAATAATAAAACAAAATGGATCCTCAGTAGCAACGTCTTCCCTCAACACCGAATAGCCCAAGAAGGTTCGCACAACATCATTCAAGTTCAAACTCACCATAAAGTAAATTTCTTCTTTAAGCACTCGCTACACCCCACGGTAGAAGTTCGAACTATTACAATCAAGGAAGAAAAAGAAGAAAAATATATATAAAATCATGCTAAAAGCTTCTCACCTTCACCTTGCTTAATCTCCCTAAGCTTGATTTACCATACAAAACGCACATGCAAGCATCTTTAGGTGAGAATCAGCCACAGCAAACAAAGAAAGAATGTTATGGCAAATCAAATGAAGAAGAAGGGAAAATAGTCTTGCTTGAATCTTGAAGTGGAGGAGAGGATTGAATGCTTTGATGAAGATAAATAGATGAGGAATATGGGTTGTGTTTCAATGGAAAAATTCAGAGAAGAAGAGGAAGAAGGTGAGTATTACGGATGGAAAGGAGAATAAGGAAAGAGTGGAAGAGAGTTTTAATTAAAAGGGAATGGGTTATATAGGTTATATTATACACTCAACACATTCTAACATAACCCAATTACTAACATAATTTATATAATATATATATAATATACTATATACATACGGAATACACATGTATATACGCCCAAAATTACAACATAATATATATATATATATATATATATATATATAATTTAATTAATAAAATATGATATGATATAATAAAATAAAATATCTTCATTAATATATATATATATATATATATATATATATATATAAGTGTACTTGATTTTAAGTGATTGTTATAATGTATATGATTTTTTAAGTGGTGATTTAAAAGGTATATATATATATATATATATATATATATTCTTTTGACTTCTATATACATATATCACATATGAAAATAACATTCACACACTTATCGAACATTCATCTCGACATTTTACTTATATATTATTACATCATTTATTTATTATTTTTTAATAATTTCATCAATTATTATCATGTTAGTTTTTGTACCGCATATTGAATAACACATCATTCACTTTCCATTTATATTCGCATATGACACAATTCCATATTTAATCTCAATCACTCACACATATATAAGGCAATGTACATTACACATCTATTCAATACAGTATACTAAAAGTGAGGATGTGACATTTACCTTGCAAACTAATGTTTGTTTTACAGGTATTTGATTTATTCACTTATTGTTATAAGTGAGTTGTTTCGTTTGTATTGTGGATGAATGACTTTTATTTATTTCTCTATTGGTAATGTATTATAATTATATTGATTGATTTGATTTATATAAAAATATAGATTAAATTTAAGTAAATATATTTTATATTTGAGATGTCATTGAATTGAATATTGAACTTATTTTAATAAACAATGAAATTTGTATCATTTATTTTTAATTGCAAAAGTTTTGATGTTTGTTTGATCATATGGTTAAATGATAATTTCAACACAAAATTTTGTACTTTGATTTGGTTTTCAAATGAATGGGTTATTGCTTAATTGAAAAATATGTTGGAGGAATAATTCTATTGAAAGTGTTATGGTTATAATTTGGAATTATAATTAATAATGAAATAATTTTATTCTTTTTTATAATTAAAGTAAGGATATAATAGAAATAATATATTTAAATTTATCTTTACAAATTAAATAATATTTTTTAATTTTAATGAAATTAGAAATGGGATATTTTTTGTGGGATGGAGGAGTATTTGATTGAAATCATAAGTTTAGGCTGCAGAGGCTTTAACCTGGAATGGTTGCTTCAAGTGAAAGTTGAAGAAGCTCTTAACGTTGCCCCACATTTCTTCTGCCAATTGTCTGTAAGCCATTTCAGTGAGATGATAAGAATCCCAAAACACGTATTCATTAGGATTTTCACATAATTCAAACTCTTTGACGGGTCTCTTTCCTCCGCAACTGTAAACTCCTCTCAACTTCCCAGTTCCACAACATGCCGTCTTCCCTTCCTTGAATCCTTCACGTTCGCAATTTTTTTTTCAGATCATTAAAGATTATCAGAACAATGATTCAAAATCGAAATAATGATGGTTTAGAGCTAAGATCATTTTTTAATAAATGCGTCTTTACATCATAGTGCATGTGAGATGGATCATGATCAAGTGTAAAGTTATATAAAGAAGGGTGATAGGTTGCTTGATCACTTGCCAAATTTTGAAGGATGATCAGTTCTCTGTCGAAGGCCATTTTCGAAGTCGAAGAGTGAATATTTAAACCCATCCAATTGCATTTCCATTCGGCAAAGGAGTTTAGAGAGAGCTTTGTTGTGTAATGATATTACCCATGAAGCTTGTTCTAAACATCCACCATTATCTTCTGGTCTAAGTATTCTCAGGGCAGGAAAACATCCTACCGATGGCAGATTAACGAAGGCGAATTTTCTACCTCCTGTATAATAAATTTCCTGAAAATTTCGAGTCAAGAAAATAAGCATTTGTCAATAATGATTTCTTTCTTGAGATGCTCTACAGCTAAGGACCATTAATTAGTCCATCAATCATAACAACTGACATTTTAGAACTTGCAGGCAAACTTTTGGATTAGTGAAAAAGAAGATCATCTGGTCTAAATTTGTTGGTAAACAATTGACAAACCAAATCTAAAGAATCAATCAAATCAGAAAAACAAACAGGAAGAAGTATTGCAAAGACTTGCTTTAATGACCGCAGTCAAGTTGCCAATGACCATATCGACAAACGAGTAGTCAAGCAGAGATGCGGAATCGACCAAGAAAGGCATCGTGTAATCATTGCTTCCAATACTAAACAAGTATACGGCTTCAGATATCATCGTTTTGGCCTCATTATACCCTAACTTTCTTTTCAACCACTTTTCCATCTTCTTGTAGTACCTCAACTGTGTTTTAAGATCAATCACCTGCAAAAATAATTTTTTAAAATAAGTTTCACTAATCCTTTGATTTGACGTTTTAACATGCGAAGGCCAGAATCAATGATTTTCCGCACTAGATTCTGATGCTTCTGATGAATGGTTAGATATGGGTGAACATGACTTGAGCATTATGTTAAAGGTAAACTTACATTCCCCTGAAAAGTTTCGACCAATGCGCCGGCCCCGTCCGCTGCAAAATTCACTCCAAAGAAGTTATCAGAGTCGATGGCGCCGGGTTTCAGAAAGGGTGGAATTAATGGAAGGTTTGCATGCTCAGCTACAAACACATAATCGATCAATTACAAGATGATCATATTATATATTTATGTGGACCCAAAGTTAACAAACACAAAAGAAGATACATATATATATAGAATAATTAATTGCATATCTGACCAATGTAGTCTGATATCAAACGGCCGTCGGAGAAACGTCCGGTGGGGAAGTTGAAGAACGTCTCTCCATATGGCCAGAAATCTGCTTTGTCGTAAGTTGTTGTATTGATGTAATTATTGTTTCCGGTATCTAAAAACGAGTCTCCGAAGATGATGAGTGCGACGTCTGTGTATTGCTTCTTCTGAAGCTGGTTTCCATGGACTATTCGCTGTTGGAAAAGAAAGACAGAAAACAACACAAACCGCAGCTTTGATGCCATGTGGACTGATACTTATTTACTGTCTTCTTCCATATTATATATTACATATTATTCATCGTTTGCCCTGTCAATCTAGGATGCGTATCTGGATCCCGAGAAATTCTTGCATCCATCATACGTGACGTGTTCATTTTCATCGAATAATATTATTTTTATATTAATAATTAATATTAATTATATATTAATCAATGATGAATTCATAATTGATATAATAAAGTTGATTTATATAAGAATTTTTCTTAAATCTGATTTATATCTCATACATGAATTAAGTCAATAAATATATGATAAATAAATAGAATATATTTCAACTTTCAATAAAATTTTATATCTCATATTTCAATTTAATTTATAGATAGAGATATAATTGAATCTAAATAAATATATCTCAAAACAATTATTTATTTTTAAGCATAATATATTTGTGATCTATTTTTTTATTTTATCTTTTTTACTTTTATTTATTTCATTTTAACACCTTTATTTATTTATTTATATACTTTTAAATATCTATTATTATTGTTGATTTATTTTCATTCTATATATATATATAATATATATACACATTTAATATTTTTAATCTCTAATTTGTTTTCATTCTATATAATATATATATATATATATATATAATATTTTTTAATCTCTAAATTTTTTTATAATATTAAATAAAATTTATTATTTTTAAAAAAATAAAAATAAAAAAAGTAATATTGAAACTTATATTAACATTATTTATAGGTGAATATGATGATTGCAACATTGACTTTAACATTGACTTTAACTTGGAAAAATTGATGGGATATAAAGATGATACCCAATTTACAAGTCATCACCTAATCATTATTAAAATATTTTCACAGTTATAGTTGAGATCTATCATATCTAAAAATTGGAAAGATGTAAAAAAAGATTGCAACTTTGCAATATCTTTTTTTTTTTAAATAAGAAAAATGAAGCCTTTTATGAGTTTAATAAAATACGAGTCACTATTTAAGTATTTATAGTTTTCATTTTCTTTATTATGACATGAATATTTATATTTTTAAAAATACTAAAAACAATGAAAATAATCCATTTTCTCTTTTTCTTTGGTGAAATTCTTTCAATTTCTTTCTTTACTTCCTTTTTTCTCCTAAAATTCTCTTAATCTTACCATTAATTCCTTCTGTGTTTTCGATATTTTTATTGTTGTTTTGTGAGAAAGACAAGATTAGTATTGAGGAACTTAAATTTTAATTTTTTAAAAATAATCCATTAAAAGTTTACATGTTTAAATCAAATCATAATTGTTTAAATAAAAAATGCATCGAAGATATGAAAGGTTCAAAATAACATCGTTTATGGTGAAAGAAAAAATGCAAAGTTAAATACTAAGTATTGATGTTGATTTTTTTAAATATAATGAAAATTTTAATATTATTTTGAAGAAATTTAAGTTTCATTAAAAAAAAAGTTTAGAGACAAATATTTTTATTGTCAAAATGTTATTTTATCATTGCTATAGTGTTTAATGATGACAAAAAATGTATTAATTGATGCTAAGAAATGGAGATGGATTAGTAATGAATTTGGAGATAAAATCTATCCATCTCAATACTGATAAATTTCATCTTTAAATTCATCATTATTTTAAGATAAAATCTATTCACTTGGAATATGTCTGTCTCTAAATAAGGAGATTAATAAATTATTTTTAAATACAATTATATATATTTGATATTTTAAACTGATTATAAATATTAATTTTTTTAAATGAATTATAAATTGAATAATTAAAGTCAATACTAATAAAATCGCTTTAAAATCAAATTAATAATTTAAATCTTTAATAATAAATATAATAATATCATTTATTTCAATTTATATGAAAAATCCAACAACGTCTCTTCTAGAATTTAAATACTTTTATAATTTAACACCTATAAAAATAATCATAATTTTATAATTTACAATCTCATTCTAATATTTTACCCTCAAACATTCACATTATAACACATCCATCAACTTTAATCATCATTTCTATAAAAGTGATAAATTTAGCTTCATATTAATAAGGTTTGACATTATTATAAGTTATTTGATACCAACTAAAAAGTGGAATGCAAATATAAAATAGGAAGAAATCAATACAATTGTCATGGATCAGTAATGCTGATGTCCTCATGATCATCAACAATAGAAGGATTAGTATGAACTACATATGATATTGGATCAGATAGGTCGACTACAACATTATCATGATCTCAAGCAGAATGCTCTAGCTAGGAGGTGCATACTCGGGAATCCATAAATTGATGTTGCACCTATTCATGTATATCCAATACTTATTCTTGTATCCTAGCTTGAAAAGCAAAGATAGTAACTTATAAGCAGCATCTACGTGATGTTTAGTCTTTGCATCTATCTCTAACTCTCTGAAGTCTTCGATGGTCCACATGTATTTAAGGCAAGTGACCTTTGTTAGTATATGCTCTAGAGCATCATGTAAATTATGTAATGTTAATTTATTTTAATAAAAGGCATTATTCATTATATTTCATTAGTGTTATATTTCATTATATATGTATTCCTTGGAGCATTAAACTAAATAATGAATTCCATGATATTCGAATAGTGTAAAAGGAATTCATAAAGTATGTTTATGAAATGAGATTCTTTTATATGCAAATGTTCAATATCTAAATTATCCTTGATCATAGTATTAATAAGAATGGATATTATTAATGCGGATAGATTAGTGCATGTTATACTTCCTTTAAGGGGTGCATTCTCATACACTATGACATGAGATGTCTAAAGTTAACATGTAGATAAATTGTATATTACTAATTCATTGGATATGATCTTACCAGTAAGATTTCACATGGATAATAATTTATGTCAATGAAGACATATCTCACTCATATCAATAATGCAAGTATCTTTAGACTTGAGATATCAAAGTTATCTTAGTTACATATTATTATATTTTAACTCCTTGTCATAACACCTCTTTTAGGGGGTGTTTGTAACTTGGAGGTTGAGTATAGTATGAAGTAGTTGAAAATAATTATATATTGATAGAGGATTCACCACCCAAATTTCAAATAAGGGTTATATCTCATAGTCCATGTAATAATCTTTGATTCAAGAATCTCTTACCAGAGTAAAATGTCAATTTATGAATAAGATTCACAAGGGGCATTTTGGGAATAAAGATTATGATACACGAATATTCAAGTTTAGGGCATGATCTAATATTACTTGATCATGCATTAAGTTGACATTAATCCATACTCAAACCTAAATAAGATAGTGAAAGCTAAAAGGAGTTTATTACAATGGTACATGATATTGAAGGATTATAGTCAAATTACTGACTTCTTAACATTTAGGTAGTTATGATATGTGACTAGACATTACTCTTGACTTACATAAAATAATATCATTAAATAAGATTTATGATATTTATGGTACGCTATCAATTTATTAAAAGTCCAAGAGGTCATACACAAACAAGGAAATATTTGGATTGAAAATTAGAATATAATGTTATGGAATATTATTATATATTATTTGATATTATTTGTAATATTAAATTTTATTTTTGATTATTTGATATACTATAAATAAATTATGTTTTGAGTTGAATTTGTTTCTAAAGAGGAATATAAGATGGGCTTGTAAGATCTATGGGTTAAACTCATTGACTTAAGTAGGTATAGGTTATTCACATGCATAACTTAAGTCATCCCACACCTCTCTAACTCTAATATGCCCATATATATATATGTAATATTATAGGATTACGGTTAAGATTAGCTATTTTATGTCTCTTCTTTTGAAAAAAATGTGACAAACATAATTCAAAAAAACATATTTGGCTATTCATTTTTGAAGAGAAAAATCACATATTCATCTACTATCTTTCTCTAATCTATTAGTCTATTAATTAGAGTTTTATAGTGAAAGAGTTTTACTAATCCAAATCTTCATCTTAGTATGTATAGTTTAGAGATCTCCTTTATTTGGGGATTGAAAAAAGTTTGCTACAACTCTTTTACAAAACAAGAAAGAAGTAAAACGACGTTAAAGTAAGTGTTATTCCTATTCTTTATATCATGATCTTTTATATTGGAATTATGTATGGATGATTGTATAGATCTGATTTTCACATGTTTCAAAAAAATTTTTTGTTGTATTACGCTACCAATTCACTCTATTAAATCCAACAACCTTATACTATAATAAGTTTTTACCTGTGAGACAAGATCTTAGGCTCGTCCCTTACAGGCTCCACCGACAACCTTTAAGTAAATATGAGTCATTTATGTTATTATGTGTCTGTGATGCCTCCTCCCGCAATTGGGTGACATAGTCCTGATATAATTTAAAATATTGAATATTTACTAAATTGTAAAATGTACATCTAAGTGAAAGTGGAAATAAACTATATACTTACATTAATTTGATGCAACCTCTCATAAACAAAGTTGTTACACCCATAAATAGGGGGTTAGTAGGATGAGAGTATAAGTTATAACTAAAGAACTAATGGCATAATATGTAATTTGAGGAAAAATGAACTTAACCTTATATTAAGTTATACAAGCATAATCGGGTCAAACATGGAGACTAAATAGTATGTGTTCGAGTCGAGGAGTATAATAGGATAGAATAATATTTAGGATAAAAACTAAGTTAAATATACGAATTAAAAATATTAAAGTTAAATGTGCTAGAAAGTGAAGGATGGGTGATCTCCCTAGGAAACGCACAATTTTCAATTGAGTAAGCTATTTTAAACGATTAAAGGTATGGAATCTTATCTGAAGTAAATTGAGGATTCTATTAAGCTATTTGGAGGTGTTTGAGATTGAAATATAGCTAAAGATATCGAAAAGGACATAAATGGTATTAATGGAATTGTTTAAGGGTAAAGTTGGAAATATGGAAAATTTGTAAGGGTAATCTTGGAAAGTCCAATTTTAAGGATTAAATTGCTAATAATTAAAGTTGAGGGATTGATTTAAGATGTTTTAAAG
>CANYBF011818794.1:0-17621 GCA_948192965.1 Dalechampia spathulata | reverse complement strand
CTTGGTCTGATGTTTGTTTGCCAAAATCAGAAGGTGGTTTGGGATTGAAAGACCTTCAAGTTTGGAATACCGTGCTTCTCTCGAAAATTCTTTGGGACGTCCACCGCAAGAAGTCTTCTCTTTGGGTCATGTGGGTCCATGGCTTCTATTTAATGGGACGCACCATTTGGAATTTTGTACCGCATAAAAGGGACTCTTAATTATTTAAGAAAGTGGCCTCTATACGTAGGGAATTGTGTCGGATATGTGGCAATACCAATTCTGCTATTGACATGCTGAGTCCATCTTCGACAGGTGGCAGGCTCACCTCTTTTGCAGTTTATGATGCCATGCGTATTAGGGGCGTGGCTTGTCCTTGGGCGAAACTCATATGGGCCAATTACATCCTGCCAAGGCTCTCCTTTTCTGCATGGATGGCATTTCGGGACCGGCTGCCTACACTAACACGTTTGGACTTTCTTCATGTGGACCAATCTTGTCCCTTTTGCCGTAGAGTTTCTGAGAATACAGCCCACTTATTTTTTTCCTGCGAGGTGATTAAGGCAGTTTGGTCCCACATTCGCGGCTGGCTTGGGATTAGGGGTGAATTGTCTACCTTGGGACGGGCTACAAGGATTTTAAATCACAACCACCGGGGTCAAAGAATGAAGACGAAGGCTATTAAGCTTGCATTTGTAGCCTCCATTCACACCATTTGGATGACACGCCATTCTTGTATTTTTGACAAGAAGAATTTTTCTTCTAAGGGTATAGTTCGAAAAATCCAAATTCTCGTGTATAGCATCATGTGTAGATTATACCCCGATACTTACTTAGAACTGTAGGCCATTTGAGTGCATTTTGTTTTTGATTTTGGTTTTGTTAAGGTTTCACTGTTGTAGTTTTAGCTCGTTGGGGTATGCCCCTCCTAAAACTATACAGTTTGATTTGGTTAATATATTTACCCTTTAACCCATAAAAAAAAAATATATGAGCCTTCATGGCTTTGTACGGATATAACTTGCAGCACACATACTGATTAATGAGATTTTATACAGTTCAATAAAAAGATTTCATATGAAATTCATGAAGATTTTAAAATGATAATTTTATAAAAATGAATTTGACATTTTTATAAAAATCATTATTTTTGTGAAATTAATATCCAGTATGATTTGGATGCAAAACAAAAGGTAAAAATCATTTTTTGTAAATGTCATTAGATTAATACATTGCTATAATGCAATTAGTCGAATTTCAATATTGTTTTACAAATTTAGTGAAGTTATTTACCAATAAATAAAGGGATATTTACGTATATATTGGCTTTTCCAATTTTCTTCTTACGAATACAATGTTATTATAAAATTTTACGCTTTTGGATTTTCTTATTTCAAAATTCCAATTTTTTTAATTTTATTTGCAAAAAACACCTTTTATAATTATATAATTTGTATATCTTCTTCGTTCATGATCTTCTTCTTTCTCTCCACTATCTTCTTCCCCTTTCTATTCTGTTTTGGGTTTATCATGGAGTCCTTTTTTTTTTTTTTTTATTTGGTGCTGGGTGGTCCAATTTGGTGGAGGTACCGTCTTATCATATAGCGTTAGAGAAAATTAGGTCTTGTATTAGGTACCATAAATTCAAAATGCAAATATTAATAAAGGGCTGCCAACAATCTTTTTTCCCCAGTTTTAATGGCAAACAAACATAGGCCACTTGAGGTCCCCATGCATTTGTGCCTCATCCATATTATTGTTTTTTTGTTAGCCTTATTGTGTGAAATTTCTTTTTGAGATATATTCATTTTATTATATTATCAATGAATTAGGATATCATTTAAAAAAAATTTATAAAGTAGGATTTAATATTTAAATTTAAATTTTTAAAAATATTTAATAACATGATTTTTATATTAATATTCACATTTAAATTTTATATTATCAATCATTATTAAATAAATTAAAAAACGATATTTCTATCTTCAATTATCATTCATAAACTTGAATAATAAGATTAAGACTCGCATTTTACACTTTTGTATTTTTATTATATATATATATATTATATTATTTACTTTTTAATTTTAAAATATATTAAAGTATTAGAATCATAATTTTTGTTACATGTAAAAATTTTAAATATAAAAATTAATTTGAAATTAATTAGTTTAGATATGATTATAATAAAATAAAATTTTTAAAAAAGTAAATAATAATAATAATGTATTTCATTAAAATTTAGAGATAGAGCTACGTAGCCACATTCTCTTATAAAACGGCTTATCATTATCCTATCATTAGATACAAGTGTGTTGTAGTAATATGAGCCTTGATGGCTTTGTTTCGGAGGAATTTTACAAAAATACAGAAAAAAAATCAAAAAATTTTCTTTTGGCACGACGATGTAATATTTAATACAATTTATTGATAAATTAAATGTATTTAAAAAATTCTTCAGTTTGATGATGACTTTGAAACAATTTCCTATGAGAACTTCGAACTTGATAAACACATAATGCAGTAAAAATTTCATCAATAACAGATTAAACCAACAGCTGCTAATAGACATTTTCAACAGTAAACAATTGGTATAAAAAATATACATATTTTATAGTATTATAATACATTCAATCAATATAAATATTCATGAAATTTAATTATAACTCAACTTATTTATATAAATCTTATCAACAAGATTTACTATATATTCCAATTTGAACAAACTGAGAAATTTAACAGTAAATGTTGTGTATAGATTAATCATGTGAAAAGCAGGAACGTTAGTTTGTCTTAATTGGTGTTGTGGAGGCCACTTAATCTTCAGTTGGCAACAAATCACTGATAATAGTTGTCAACTTCTTTAGTTCAAAAGTATGATAAAGTATTTACTCATGGTTCCAATTTATATGATATATTTAATTTCACAAATCATCACAAAACGAATTTGTTCCTGATTGTCAATTTTCTTTTTAATTGTTCTTGATACTTTTTCATGTAGTTCTAAAGATTTCATGCATTCAAATAATATTTTTATTTTTTTTAAAAAAGTTCATTGTAATAATTGAAAAAAATGCAATTAGTAAAGAGAATAACAAAAATTTAAAATTATCTTAACAACTAGCATTAATATGAAAATTATTGTGTGTAATGGAGCCCATGGTAGGTTTGCCCGTGACATTACCATCCAGCAACAACTTCCACCAAGCTCAATAGGCCATATTGGATGCCAAAATTTTGCTAAATTCATACATAAGATTAAAAAATTATTTTATATCAATATATTTCCATTCATGAATATGAATTTAAAATATAAAAAAAATATATATATATATATTATGTTAAATTATAAAATTTTTGATCATAAAATTATACTATTAATGGGACCTAAAAATAATGTTATATTAATGTTTAAAATTCTATAATCATATTGTAATTAAAAATGAGATAAATAAAGAGAAAAATATTTTAACATAATAGAATCATTAAAAAAAATTAAAATGTAATTAATTTGTTTCCTAATATATTAGAAAATGAACAAAAAAACAAGATAGTAGTTAGTAATGTTATGGTGGTTGTTTATTTCAACTTAGCTGCCAACTCATTTTCCTTATAATGAGTTTTTACCGGTAATTATGTTATATGTTAAATTTTAGGAAGTTTAATGTTGATTGTGATGTTATTAAATAATGTTTTTATTGATAATAATACGTTTTAATTATTAATTTTTATTTTGGTTTAGTTAGTAATGTCTAAGATAGGGCATATGAAAGAGCAAAAGACCTGCAATTTTTGTAGAAGGGGATGGTACTTATTACATATCTAGCTCCATACCTCTTGTATGAAACGCTTGTCTTAGGATACTACTACCTTAATAAATACCAGTTAATTAGTTATACTTGTCATATATGAAAAGATGTTACCTTTCTTATCTAAATCAATAAATATGCTTATAACATGCACAACAAAATATGACACAATTACAAGCATTCTATAGCAAGATAATTATAATCACAAGACACAACATAACATTAGATAAATAGATACAAATAATCATAATAAAATATAATAACATAACATTAGACAAATAAACATAAATAATCATAATAAAATATGATAACATAACATTAGACAAATAGACACAAATAATCATAATGCAACATGATGATTGAAGAGGAATATAATTATTTTTTCATTAATCAGTAAAGTATTACAATGATTTGATCATCATGTTCCATATATATGTGTGAGAAAATCCTACACAAATGCACATAGAAAACATGTATAACTGATACCTTCTAGGAATTATTTTCAAGCTCAACTAGTTACTGCTCCTTAGGAGCATAGTTAGACTTAAAAAGAAAAGATATCAATATATTTCATCCATCATATCCCTAGAATTATATAAATAAAATATAAATATAAAATATTTATTATACTTCTAAATACATTTCAACCCCCTAATAGTACCTCTATACCACTAATCCATACCTTGTATCGATACCTAGAATGCTTAAAAAAAATTGGCTAAAATGAAGTGGTATTGCCACACCACTCCTTGTAAGGTTGTATGGACTTCAAATATATGTTGCTATACCCTCTTGTAGAGATTTACATGACTCACAAATTACTTTTTCTATAAATTCTTAAATATTCATTTAATAGATAAAATAAATTAAATGTATTAGAAATGACCATCTAAGCTAGGAGAGAGTATTTATTGTTGAATTTTTGCAATTGTTAGTTTATTAATTTGAGGTTTTTAATGAAAACTTATATATTTATGATTTTTTATGTATAAAAGAAAATTTCTTGAAAGATTGAATTGATTGTAAATGTTTGAGTGTGATTCTTGAAAGTAGTAAGGTTTGGTTATTGGGGAGAATAATCAAGGCATTGTGATCAATGAATTACTTAGTGAATATTCAAATGAGTTATTTGAATAAATGGATATAGGGAAAGACCTTATCAAACCATTATAAATGTATTTTATTTTTAATTTTCTTTTTTTGATTAGTTTTATTGTTTTCATTGTTAAAGATAATGCATCTTTTTTTAATTTTATTTTTTTAATTTTATTTTTGAAAATTGAATGTTGAAAATTGAAAAATTAGTATTACATATCGTTTGGCAAAAATTATAAATATCATTACAAGCCATTTTTAATTTTAACTATTTTGACTTATTGTTTTAAATGATTTTTTATCTAACTGACAGTTGCTTCGGTAGATTTATATTATATTATATTATCAAATCTATTTAAATTTATTGAACAATAATTATTTGATTCTTGAAATGTGTGTTGCTTTTTAAGGTAAAAAAATATTTTAAAAATATTTTGAATTAATTTTTAAAAATTTTCATTAAGAAAACATATTTATCTATTTTTAGAAACATTTTAAACAACAATTTCAATGAAAAATAAAAATTAAAAAAATACTTTTTAAAAACATAATACCAAATAAATCTTTAAATCGGTTTTATCTTCTGAACCATTACATTAGATTATTGAATTATTAACGCCATGATGAAAAAATAGCATTTGCTCCTATTTGAAATGTAATCCTTTCAAGAAATATTATTGGCTTATAAGAATAAAAAAAAAATTATCAAATCATTATATATTTGAAGGTTAAAAATTTTTTATTGTTTATGATAATAAAGTCTTTATTTAGTGTATTTATATCATTGAGCAATGATGTATATCTTGATTAATGGACTCTACTTTAGGACCACTTACATATATTCTCCAAATAATCAAGTTATTAGCAAAACTTGATTGTTTTAATGAAATATCTCTCTTTATTACTCTTTCAAATGCCCATATTATATTAATGGAAAAATATTAATAAGAAACTACCAATTATTTTTGGGTCAATCCCTTTTTCTAGAAAAAATTCATTTGCTATGCATGAATTGTAACAAAAATAAATAAGTAAAATTATAATAAAATAATATAGATATTTATTTGAGCTAAATATATTATATGTATTTTCTGTTAAATTAATTATCTTAAAAACTAAAATCTGGTTACAACTTAAAAGCTAAAATATATATTTTTAATTTTTATTTTATTTTATGTGACAACAATATTTAATATGAAGTGCAATTATAAATGGTTGGAGTGTTAAAATTTCCCATTTGCCTATTATATTTTTCCAATGGAGTAAGGTAATTATCTTCCCTTTTGGGTACAAAGTGCTCCGTGAACCATGCAAGCCGATAGATATCAGGTAAAGGAGTGATGACAAAATGAAACTTGAAATATTTTACTAATAATGATGAAATTTTTTTATCTAGATTTGATTTATATATTTATATATGAATTAAATTAGTGAGAATATTGTTAAAGAATTATTCAATTCAAAAGTCATAAAAGCTTTAATACTAGGTCAAAGAACTATTCAATTTAAAAATTTAAACTAATATATTTTTATTGAAAATTTAAAATTTATAAGATTGATTTATAATATTTTTATTAATTTTATTATTATATGAAAATAAAAATCAGATGTAAATAAGTGTTTTCCAGAGAAAATAGGTGTATATGGTAAAGCAAATGCTTGAAGAGTGAGGATCTAGACAAGTGAAAGTTCCTGGAAGCATTTTGTCCGCAGCAGTATTTGGCTTTTTTTTTGATGATTTAGAAAGAAGTGTACCGTAAAATTTAACTTAAAAGAGATGTAATGATTGATATAATATTGGAAATCATGTTGGGGATAAGATCAGGGGAAGCGAGAAGGTTACAAGACTGCCATGGACTTGTACTAAATGACAAAGGAATATATATATAGCAATTTTCATGCCCCACCATCATCCTCCAAATTAGAAATTCCCCTGAAATTGGCCATCTGTTGCCAGCTAAAATCCCAAAGTTTACACATGGGCTTCACGTAAAAATATCTCCACTATTTTCTTTCAGTAATTATTTCTTGGTATTACCTCCTTCAAGACGCCCTATATATACCCAGCTTCCCTTGCCTATCATCTCCACCCATCACCACTTCTGTATCTTATAAGCAACTTGCTTAGGTTTTGAGAAAATGGAGTCCAAAAGAACATCACTTGCTCTCTTTCTACTACTTAACCTTCTCTTGTTTACTTCAGTAAGTGCATGTGGTAGCTGCTCTTCTCCTAGAAATAGACCTAGACCACCAAACCCGTTCCCCAACCCCAACCCCAACCCCAATCCCAATCCCAATCCCAACCCCAACCCCAACCCCAACCCCAACCCCAATCCGAATCCAAATCCTAACCCTAATCCAAACCCATCGCCTTCCACAGGAACATGCCCAAGAGATGCCCTTAAACTAGGTATATGCGCTGATGTTCTTGGATCATTGCTTAATGTTACAATTGGCACACCTCCAGTTCAACCTTGTTGCTCTCTTCTTGATGGTCTTGTCGATCTTGAGGCTGCTATTTGTCTTTGCACAGCCATTAGAGCAAACATCTTGGGCATCAACCTTACTCTTCCAATTTCATTGAGCTTGCTTCTCAATGTCTGTAGCAGAAATGCCCCTAGAAATTTCCAATGTCCTTAAACACGAATATATGTTTTCTTGGCCGGGTATCCTTTGTTGCTTTACGTATCAAACGTACGTTAAAATTTTAAAATTTTCAGCATTTCTCAGCCTTTGTTCAAGTATTTCGTCTATTCTGTGGGAGCTTTTGCCATAAATAAGTCTTCTTTGATGTTTAAGATCAGTTTATTGGTTAAATGAAATCTTATTTTACTTGTCTATTTACTATAATCTTGAAGCATATATATATATATATACATATATATAAATATATACATATCTACGTATGTTTGTATGCATGTGATGAAGAGAATAATCAACTTATATACTAGGTAAAACCTTGAAGACTCTTTTACAATGTGTTAACATTTTATAAATATAATACGTAAGAAACCATTTTCAACTTAAGTCGTAATCAATCAAAAATTATATTAGAACTAATAATTAATTAATTAATTAACCTTATGATGTAATGAATATATAAAGAGAAACAGTGAAATATATATATATATATATATATATATATATAAGTAACAAGTTTATATTAGAAATGCATATTTTATATACGTTAACATTTTTTTTAACAGATTATTGACATTTTCCCGTGACAGGATCATTATGAATTTGACCTCATTCCATCGAATATGTTTGATGTGACATATAAAATGCAACATTCTAAAATTTCTAAGTTTTGCATTTCTACAAGTATTATTATATTCGTTAATTAAAAGTTTTTATTTTTGAAATATATCAATAATGTTCATACGGATCCGAGAGCATATTTTTAATGTTTAATGTATAAACACATTTAATTAACCCATTCATTAATTATGAAAAAAATATTATTCTTTTTAGAAGAATTGGATCTTGAATTCAAAATTGGTATTTATACCTTCCAAACATTTTAAAATAAAGAATGTATTTTACATTAAATGAAGATAAAAAATAATAAATTAATAAATTATTTATATGTGTTAATAATTGATTATAAAGTACTTTTTTAATATGTTAAATGTTTATTAATTTATTATTTATTTCAATATTTAATATAAATTTGATTTTCTAATAAATTTTTTTTTTTGCATATTTTCACTGTAAACAAGTTGAAACTCGAGATTAATTTAATTATTGTAACATTGATTGGTTGTTTTTCTGGATTCATTTACTTGTAACATATTCTCTTCTGGCAGCATCTAGATGAACAATTTTTAGGTCAAATATCAACCTCAAAGTATATCATTATAGAGGCCACATTCATTTCATAAAAGTCGACTAAAAACACCATGATTATGCATCCGAAACATAATAATCTATTGCATCGGAGACTTTGAAGAATTCATCCTTACATGGAAAAAAAGCAACTATAGTTCGATTTCATTTCATTTCATCACTATTATAAAAATAATCACTATTATAAAAATAAAAGAAGTTCAAAACTCCACACTTCATGTTCTTCTTGAAGTTCGTCCCTCTTATTACATTGTTATTTACTTCAACATAGTATTATTCAACTGTGAAAATCATTTATACGTGAAATAAAAATTTATTTATCAAATATAAATTAATATTATCCTCGATAAAATATCATATAGTTTCGATAAAAAATTATTTATTGAGATTGCATCAGATAATAGTTTAATAAATATGAGAATAAAATTTTTGATTAATAATTAATTTCATATTCAAATACTATGGAATCATATATTTATTATATTTACAATTTTTTAAGAATATTAAATTGAAGTGGAATCATGTAACTTTAATAAAGAGTGACATCTCTGATTTCTTGCTTACATAACTAGATCTCTCTTTATCATTTTATAAGACATCATAGGTATTTGTAAAATGAAAAATAACATATTTTAATAAAATAGAATAAATTTCATGTTTTTAATATTATAATGAAAGTATTATATTTCATCTATTTTCATTCATAGGGATGTATCATTTTCAAATAAGAGACATTAATATATGTTTTATTATTCACTGAATTATAAAAATGGATTATATTTTCCAAAATTAGTACCAGTACAATCAAACTGGAGCAATAATTCTTTCTCCAATACGAGAAAAAAATAAGGGCCAATTGCCCCCCTTCCCTATCAAGTGGTGTCACCCCCGACTTCCTTGACTCACAAATTGACTAATATCATCTTATTATGAGAAACATCCAGTTCCTGTAAAATAGAAAAGATACACTGCAGCATTTTATTCATTTAATTTTAAAGTTTAGAATATGATATAAGATTTAAAAATAATTTTATATATCTTTTACATAAATGTGTATAAATGTTTAATAAATTTTAAGGATCAATATTTTGAAAGATCTATGTCTATTTTATGCTAAAATACATCAATTAATTTATGAGATTTTTTTATATTAAATTTTGGGTTTTTCAACCATAAAACCATAAGCAAGAAATTATTTGAACTAAAGCTGAAATTATTAGATGAAATATAAGAATGATTTTTTTAAACCTTTAATATACTATTAAGAAATTGATCATCATAAAAACTTAAGTTATTAGATGAAATTTAAGAACAACTCAATATTTTTAATACACGTTCATGCACACGAATGTTTATTAAGCTTAAAAAGAGAATATGCATAAATCACATTCACTTTGTATTTGAAATATATTTTTTAATAAATAGGGCTTCTATAGATTGAACTGTAAATCTTTCAATTATAGAAGTTTTTGATACTATGCAAAAGAATTATTCAATATAAAAATTTAAATTATTATATAAGGTCAATAAACAATTTCTTAATATAATATTACAACTTTTATGATTGAAAGGTTTAGAGATTAATTTATGAAAACTTCATTTATTAAATAAAATATTTTAACACAAAAAGTATATTCATGATTTTAAATCCCATGAATATTTTCATAAAACTATATTGAAAATATATAAAATTATTTTTTAATTTGATTTAATAATTTAAATTTTTGTACATTATTTGATCTTAATAATGAAATTATCATAAAGATTGATTTTACAAAAATGATTAACTATTGAAACTAATTGTTTCAGATTCAAGGGATGTAGAATCCCCAGGATTGATACCTCTTCAATCAAATTTTAACATAAGATTGAAATTCAAAATCTAACCAAAAAAAAATCCTTCCAAATATTTAATGATAGAGATTTTCTTTGATAGAAAAATACCATCTACTGTTCTAATATGGGATAAATGTTAATGGATAAAAAGCATGGGGGGGATCCCTCTCCAACTTGCTGCAAAGTACCATTATTACTTCAACCAGTTGGAAAGCTGAAAGACCATCTCGTGGAGCTACCAGAGAGCCATTGGTTCCCATCATGTGAGTAGCTTCATTTTGTGGTTTAGAGATTAGAACGAACTGCACATCGATCGATCAAGTTAACAACCTTCCGATGATCAACGTGGTAAGCATCTTCTATATTTCTTTTCCCTTTTCTTTCTTATTGTGTTTATTGCGATTATTGATTATTATTGGTCTAGAGTTGATTAACATCATAGCATAAATAACAAAATAAAACTATTTTAGCACTCATCAAATACATAAAACTTTTCTTCTTCATCTAGGAAAAATTATTGTAGTCTCGGTTCTCTTTCTTTACATGAAAGTTGTGTATCTTTACATCAAGAATCAAAATAATTGCAGTAGCTTTTTAATTTAATAGAAAAGAGAACTGTTAGCTAATTTGGCTGGACTCTCAAAAATCAGGTGGAAAACACAACCACCATGCACTGTTTACGCCCGTGAACCCTACCATATATTGCAGAACCAAGTTGATATTATACTATAACAATATAGAACTAGAACATTACATGATTGCGTACGTATGTGGGTTCCCATTGGATATAAATTATTGCTAATAACAACAGATTGCTTTTAACTAAAGGGAAACTTTTCTTCATTCGGCTCGAGTATTCATCCAATAATCCAATCGAATAGGCTAACTAGTTGGTCCATTTCCCACTTGTATGCAACCTATATAATGATAAAATAATGCTTTGCATTAATTAATTAAAATTTTTTTTATAGGTTCAGGGAATAAGACAGCATGGGTAATGCATGTGAATTTTTTGCATTTTTCCAAATATTATTTTGTACATGGTGTTTGTCATTCAGTAATTAATTATGTCACCACTCACATGCATGTCTGGTCAGTTCCACACAAGCCGGTGTTTTCATTTTCTTAAAAGATCTCGGAAATAATATAAATATGCACTTTCTTTTAGGCTTGTGGCCTCATAATTATGAGGAACATCCAAGGTTGATTCAACTTTAATTTGTTATCCACAAAAACATTGGCTCTTTATTTTCTAAAATGCACCTTAATTTTGACATGACGGAAAGACTTGTTTGCTCATATCTTTGGTGATAAGGTCAAGTCGAAAATAGTATGGTGGAGGTTTTCGTCAATTCTCCACCTACCAATAGAATCAAAATTTTCTTCAAGAATATCATTTGGGTCGATGAACATCGTCAAAGATGAAATGATTCTAGATGTTACAAAGCATATGGGTATGAGTTAACCTATCATTATCAATAAGCCCATGAGTCCTTTCAAGGCTATAAGTATCAAAGGAAAAAAGAAACTCATTGGCGCAACTTTCGGCCTTTTCAATTCAAGTATCGTAAGAAAAATCATACAGAATTGTGAAAACATCTACAACTTTTTATTTACGTGTGTTTCTACTGGTAAGTTCTTAATATTAATTTACTTTTTTTTTTCTAAATCTTTCCAAAATTTATTTTTGTTTTTTTATTGCAATTTCATCATTCTAAGACAACATTTCAAATACAATGAAGCTAAAATTTCACAATCTAGATTTTAGATCTGATATTAAGTGACAACACTATTCATGATTAATTATAAAAGATAATATAATTTTTATGTTCTAAATAGATATAAAAAAGGCAAAATTAATTTTAATAGTATTTATTGTATGTTACGTACAAATCGATAAAAATCTAAGAAATACAAGTAACAATTCAAATTTAATAATATTAAATTAAGATTCTATAATAATAACAAATTGTATCAAAAGTATTCCCCATATCCTTAGTAAACATAATAGATTTTTTAATATTATTAGAAAAAATAAAACATTAACAAACTTTAAAGAAAGCAAGAATTATAAAAGAAATTTTTTAACAATAATTATGTATTATTTAAATATATTTCAAATCTTTATTAAACTTATTATAAACTTTAACGCAGTCTAGAAAAGATGTTAGATTTTGCAACGTGTTTAAAAAATAAATTTTATTAATATTTGAAGAATTTAAAAGAATTAGAAAAGAAATTTTTTTACAAAATAATTACATATCCTATATAAATCTACTTTAAATTTATTAAATATTATTGGTTTTCATTTTTAGACATGTCACATATTATACAATTATTATGTTTTTTTATAATCAATTCCATGAAAAATCCATTTTAAAACTTTTCAAAATTTTCAGTATTTAAATTTAAATTATTTTATTTCTTGTTTTATTGAATAATGAGGATAAATTAAGATATCATAAGTTGGTGAAGAAAAAATGGATAATTATGTGGATGATGGTAAACATAAATATAACTTACCTTTGATTGATTAGAGAAATAAAATACATTAATAGAAATTTAAAATATCACGATAAAATGATAAAATTGTAAAAAAATAAAAATTCAGCATAAATCATTAAAATTAATTATTAACATTTAAATTACTATATCCTTGTTGCTTATTACAAACATATTCAAACTAATACAGAAGTATGGACGTCATTGATCTGGATAAATTCATAGAAAATGATAATCTACTTGCTCTGTCATTGTACGGATGCATGTAGAAAAAAGTAAGCATGCATATGCCTTCATATGAAAATAGGTCATTGGAAATGTAGCACGAAAATATACATGATAAAAGGCAAAATGGCCTGTCATATGCACATGGATGCCGATAGATGACTCATTTGAAGTTTTCGTCTTTATATGAATTTGTCATGTTGAGTAGAATGGCGGAAAAAGAAAGAATCGCTTGGAAAGCATATTTGGTTGATAAAATGACAAGGATGGTTATGATTCTTGATGGTCTTTTGTTCATTTTCATGATTATGTTTTAGCACTTTGCATGTCGGTCATGTGGTTCGTAACTCGGGATTCTGTGCATGTGGGTTAAAGAAACCAGCTTTACGACCATATCTAGAAGGTCTCTATTATCATACAGGTCCGATCAATATTACGAAAATGATGTATTTTGATTTTTATAGTTTATAACGAAAATATAATGTTCTTATAAATTCAAAATATATGGTAATTTTAGAATTTCATTTCACATAAATATATAGCATGAATCCGTTCAATGAAAAATTAAGTATTACATGAAACATACAGTCATGGATTAGGACTTTAATTAATTTTCACTAAGAATGCTGCATATTATGCATGCTAATAAGTTTAAGTGATCGGCAAAAGCTCGAAGTTATCATTACGAGGAGCAAATATTGTCGAAAATGATCACATGTTGAATTGTGATCGCCGTTGGAAAGAAAAACAATAAGGTAAGAAAAGCATTCACTCTCTGAGATTGAGAGAAAGCTAGACTAAACATTAGCAAACTAACATGAACTGCACGACTTACAAATCCACTCCATCGTATACCATCAATGGAAGTTAATTAACTGTTGAAAAGAACATTAAATGACCAAATTCTAATCTGGTGACAACACTAAAACCCTAAAACTAAAACAAGAAGCTTTGAAAGCTTAGATCAGAACTCCCAACTCAACTTATTAATAATGCAACCACAGTTTGATATTAAAGAGGAGGACATACGAAACCAGGTGGGGGAGATTTTCCACAAGTAATCAACACTTGAAGCGCTAGAGGTATGAAAATATTGATATTAAGCAGCTTAAGCCTTATTGTTGTGCACAAACAAACAGCTGCTTCAAGCTCCAACAGTCCTTTAATCACAGGGCAGCAAACGTTCTCGACTGGATTCCCTAACCCAACGTGCACTAAACCGCCAAGCACATCCACGCAAGCTCCTAACTTAAGTGCATTGATCGGACAAGTTGGTTGAACCGGTGTAGTAGGTGGTGGATTTATTCCTGGGACATTACCACCCCCGCCGCCGCCGCCGCCACCACCTCCTCCTCCTCCACCTCCACCTCCACCACCACCAGAAGGTGGGCCACCAGTGTATGGTGGGTAGCCTGAAGAAGGTGGTGGTATCACAGGAGGTGTTATGATCACAGGGGGGTTTGGTGTAGGAGGTGTTATCACCGGAGGAGGATTAACTATAACAGGTGGCATTGGTGGGATTTGGGGATGATGACCACCGCCACCGCCTCCGCCTCCTCCACCACCGCCGCCGCCGCCACCTCCTCCTTCATGATGTGGTGGTGGGTGTTTCTTGGATGGTGGGTGAGGATGGGGATGAGGATTAGGAATTGTTCCGCCATGTGATGGTGGATGTGGCTGACCACAAGGAGTGCACGCATAAATGGGTGGCAATGAAATTGCCATGAAAATCATGAAAACGAAGAGCATGGCTGGGACTTTAGAACCACCCATGACTGATTGACTTGGGTTGTAGTGAGATGATCCTAAGACTATATAGCTGAATTCAAGGAGCAACCCGTGACTGTTGTTTATACTAATTCATCGAAAGGAAGAGAAAGTAAACTAGGATCTAATTCCAGCATGGTCTTTTTTATTTGGAGAGGAGCAGATGTAGAAATACTAAAAGAGCAAAAAAGTGAAGATGATAGGAAATTTGGAGTTTTGTGCTATTCCTTTGCAAACTCCAATGACTAGTCCGTGACTTGGGTCTCAGAGCAATCCGTGAACTTTGATTTAATTTTAGAAACAGTCAGTTTGCTGACAGAATTCTAATCTCTCTCCACTCTTTCCCTTTTCTACTAGATTTTCTATTTGTTCATCAGATTTGGATTATGGTTCAAATGCCTAATCTCCACCTTATGCAGTTAGCTTCAAATCAACCTTAAAACTGAATAATTGAGGCAATAACACTCTAGTTACATTTTCTCAAACAAAATTTATTACTTGGTCTCTTCCAAACTAAAGATTTTATAGAGGTTGATTCTTCTTGTTTTACTTAAAAAATTAAAGGAAAATTTCTTATATTACCGACTTTTGATTGGTCTAGTTGATTTTTGATATATATATGAAATTATTGATATTAGAAGATTCTTATCATCCTTGGTTCATCTTTACTAAAAATACTCCCGGATGGTTGATTCCACCTTTTGAGAATGATAAAGCAAGTAATGGACAATACGTTAATGAAGTGACATGGTTACAGGGAGGCATGGAGTGTTGATTTTGGCCCATCCTCAATCATTTCTGTTGGCGGGGTGGGAAGATTGTGGGTGAGCTACTCTAATATGATACAGCTTAGGGTTTTGCTGCAGTGCATTGCGTACTGTATCCATTTCACGAAGTAAACATGTGAACTTCATGTTTTCCTTTTGTTTTCTTGCCTTTTTTACACGTCAGTATCATGTGCTTAATTAAACCAAAAAAAAAAAAAGAGTACAAGAAAAGAATTCTCTCGTCACATTGTGAAAGAAGACGTCAAAAACAATTAAAACATGAATCTGATAAAGGACCCCTAATTTGTATCCTTGTAAATGGTTGTTTTTAAAAAAACTAGATTATCTTATGGTTCAGAGATATAAAATAAGATAAAATAAATGATTATAATATATTTATGTGATGAACATTCATATAAATTTGCAATCACTTTTCAGAAAGAAAATTGCATTGATAATTGATTATCCTAAGTTTCCAAAGAAAAAAAAAAGGTTATCCTTGAATCGACATTATAGAATTTGTTCTTCGTTCTATTTTTTACTTTTATCGTTAAACATGTTAAATGTTCATTCTTTCTTATCGTGGTACTTGATTTGAGACTTACTTTTTAAAGATATTATGTTGGTTGTTTTTCTTGCTTACAATTCATAACGTTTTTCATACATGTGAATTATAATATGATTAAAAATCACATGAGATTAGACGAGTAGTAACCGATCGAATAAAATATTAGTAATTAATAACCTCCACCATCATCTAAAATCTCTAAATTATCCTCTAAAAATATCTAAAATGTTCGGCTAGATAAGATTCTCTCAACAGATCAACAACATACTAATGTAATACCCTAAAATCACACAACCAAGATTTTAGATATTCCTTTATCAGATTATATTCACGTAAGGGACATAATTTATCACACTTTGAATGTTTTTTTTTTATTAGTTTACATGTTTTTTTTAATATTTTTTTAATATTTTAGAAAGTAAATATTATATTTTTCTTTTATTTGGTATTAAATTAGAATTTATTAATTTTTTTGCAAATATATACATCCGTAGCAGCAACTGTAGGATGATTTTGACAATTCAAATTCTCTTAATTTTCTAGGGGTTTTTCTCATATATTTTTAATTTTCTATTGTTAAGTTATAAAAAATATAATTTAATTTATTGATCAAAATAATTGAAATTTATTATCCAAATATTGTGAAATCTAATTATTTTAATTTTTTTCTTTTAATTTATTTATATTATACAATTTTTGATATTTTATTCTTATTATTATCTTGTTATAATTAAATTTAATCAGTTATTTTAATAGTTTAATAATCACTATTAACAAATTAATTTAAATTCGTAATTGTTTAAATTAATTTATTATTAGTTACAATGGTGCATCTAGCCAGAAAATTGCAACAATAATTTAAATAAGTTGTATGGAAGAGTCTATTTAATTGAAATTGAATCTTTTTAATTCTTAATGTTATTAAAAAATTAAATTTATAAGCATAATTTAGATTATTTATTGATAAGAATTGATTGACAAACATATTAATTAGTTCACAATTAATAAAAAAGATTAATTATCTTTAATAAACACAATCAATTTATAAAAAATTAATTGAGTTATTTCACTACAAGAAACAAGCGATATTGCTACGGAAATCCGCTACGGAATTTATCCGTAGCTAAATAGCGACGGATTTGCGACAAATTAGCGACGAAAATGTGCTTTCGTAGCGATTTAGCGACGGAAATACTTCCGTCGCAAATTCCGTAGCGATTTCGC
>CANYBF011817978.1:0-10878 GCA_948192965.1 Dalechampia spathulata | reverse complement strand
TGAATATGATTCATAAGGGCATTTTGGGAATAAAGATTATATGACATGAGAAATCTATTTTAGGGTATGACTTAACATAATTAGTCATACATTGAGTTGACATTAATCCATACTCAAACCTAAAAGAGATAGTGATGGTGAAAGCAGTTTATTACAACAGTGTCTAATATGGAAGGGTTGAAGTCAAACCAATAATTGACCTCCTAATATTTAGGTAATTATGATGTATAACTAGATACCACTCATGATTTACATGCTAAATATGAGATTTAGCATGTTGCCAACATATTAGGAACCCAAAACGTCACACACTTACACATAAGGAAACAAGCTAAAAGGGCAGTTTTTGCACTTTTGGGAAAAGTTGTAAAAACACTTATGGAAATAAACCTAAGACATATGGGCTTGACTCTGAATGTTTAGAAGTCCATAAATTTCAAGTTGGGCTATGACAAGGCAAGTGAAAGTCACTTGCCATATCTGTCACAAGTGGGCCCTGACTTAACTTAAGCTGAAAGGGTTTCAGCTTAACCTAATTTTTTGAGTATAAATACAATGTTATGACTCAAAATTAGGTTAAGCCTCCTTATTCTCTTCCTTTGGCCAATCAGATCTCTTCCTAAGGGAAAAAGAATTCGGCCTTCACAAGTTTGATTATGGGGAAGACGAAAATTCCATAAGATTTTCTTCTTTTCTTTGCTAGTTCACAGGAAAGGAGATAGAAGCAATTGGTTGCTTGCTTTGATTTCTCTATTTGCATATGGATATTGTTAAAGGCTGCCTATTTTGGTGGTTTTTGGTTTGCCACAACCATAAACGATATAGAGATCAAGAACGAAGGAGATCCGCATTGAAAAGTAAGAGTTACTGTTCTTTATGCCATATCTCATCTAATCTTGGATTTTCTTATGATTTGATGCAAAGATCCATTCTTGGTTTGCTGTTCTAAATAAAATTTTAAATTTCTTCCGCTGCTTAATCATATAGTAAACCAACACAAATGAAGATCCTAATGCTCATATCTTAAATTTTCTAGAGATTTCTGATACTTTTAGGGATAATGATGTTTCAAAGGATGCAATCTAACTATGTTTATTTTCATTTACATTAAGAGATAAGATGAAGGTTTGGCTGAATTCATTGACCCCAGGATCCATTACTACTTGGGACTAGCTGGTGTAAGTCTTTCTAGCCAAGTACTTACTTTGGAAAAAATAGCAAAGATTATCAAGGAAATTACCAATTTCCAGCAATTGGATAATGAGTTTCTCTAAGAAACATAGGAAAGATTCAAGGAGCTACAAAGAAGGTATCCTCATCATAATCTGCCTAGAGAATTACTACTCCAAACATTTACAATGGAGTCAATACAACCACATGAGGGACCATTGATGCAGCAACTGGAGGGTCTCTTATGAAGAAGATGATTGAGGTAGCTTATCAACTACTAGAAGAGATGGCAGCCACCAATGTATTATGGGCATCAGATAAAACTAAATTGATGATTAAGAAAAACAAAAGTGTATTATCATTAGATGTTGTTGCCACATTACAGGCTAAAGTTGCAAATTTGATAAAACAAACTAGTAATTTATCAAAAGTTTTAAGTTTGTATAAGCTGTGTAGGCAATTATTGACAGCATGTCAATGATTGCAATGTATGTAAGAATGTGGAGTAGGTTAATTTCATAGGAAATATGCCACACGCCATGGGAAGGCAAGGTAACAACCCTTACTCAAACACTTATAATCTGGGATGGCAAAACCATCCAAATTTTTCATGGAGTAATAATGCAGGAAATATTCCAAAGACACAACCATCAACCTCTCAAAACAACTTTGAGTCTAAGATGGAGAAGTTCATGGAAATGTTAGGAACAAAGCTGATCAGCCAGGAGGAATCACAGAAGTGAATGGAAGCTAAATTTGATCAAATTACAAAGAACCATTCATCCTCTATCCATAACTTGGAAGTGCAAGTGGGGCAGCTGGCTACAGCAATAGCACAAAGAAATCTTAGAGGACTTCCAAGCAATATGAAGCCAAACCCCAAGGAGGAAGTTGATGCTATACAGCTGAGAAGTAGAAAAGAGCTTATGAACAAAAGAAGGAAACCTATAGGTAGAAAGGAAGAAGGTAGAATAGATGATCGTAGACACATGAGTTGCAAAGATGAAACTTTAAGAATACAAGTAGAAGCTAAAGGTAGTCTCTATCACAATCGTGACATTAAAAGCCACAATCGTGACCAAGGTGCTACGCAAAAGAAGAAAGAAAACAAGTAAAGGCCAGGTAAGTATATGCCACCCATTTCTTTTTCCGTAAAGACTTGTGAAACCAAAGGTTGATGAGAAATTTACTGCTTTATGGAAAAACTAAAAAAATTAAGATTTATCATTTGTTGAAATGTTGGAGAACATGCCTAAGTATGCTAAATTTTTAAATGAAATCTTAGCAAATAAAAGAAAAATTGATGACACCCAACCGGTATCACTAACTAAAAATTGTAGCTTAATTATTTTAAGTAGTATACTATCTAAGCTGCAAGATCCAGGAAGTTTTACCATTCTATGTAAGGTAGGGAGTTTAGCATTTAATAAATGTTTGTATGATTTGGGTGCAAGTGTCAAGTTGATGCTATACTCCATTTTTTAGAAGTTAGATTTCAGAGACATCAAGGCAACTTCTATAGTAATTTAACTTGTGGATCAATTAGTGAAGAAACCATTTAGCATCATTGAGGATGTCCTAATAAAGGTGGACCAGTTAATCATTCCAGTGGACTTCATGGTGCTTGATTATAATGAAGATGTCATCTATCTCCTAATGTTAGGAAGACCTTTCCAAAATATAGCGCAAGTTCTGGTGGACGTGCATGAAGGGAAACTCATCTTAAGGATCGGTGAAGAATAAGTAGAATTATGTATGAAGAAAGCAATGAAGCAGCCGATAGAAGGTGAGTCATGTATGAAAATCGATATGATTGATGAATGTGTTTTAGCTGTAAGAGATGAGGAGCCAAAGGATGTCACAATAAATGAGGAACCAAGGGTAATAGGTGAGGAAGGTGTGGAACCACCTGGAATCGAACTGTTGGTAAGAAATTCTAACCCTACTCCTCCTTCAATTGAAAAACCACCTATGTTGGAACTTAAGACATTACCAAAACATTTAAGGTATGCTTTTTTAGGTAATAATGAAACTTTTCCAATCATTATATCTAATAAGCTAACCCTAGAACAGGAGAAAAAGCTGCTCAAAATGGTGCAAAAACACATTCGATCTTTAGATTGGTAGCTATTTGATATGAAAGGTATTAGCCCAGACATGGTTGTGCATAAGATACACTTGAAGGAAGGCAGAAGGCCTGTATAAGAAAGGTAGAGGAGACTCAACCTGAACATGAAAGAGGTAGTGAAAAAAGAGGTAATAAAGCTACTGGATGCAAGTATTATCCATCCTATTTCTGATAGTGAATGGGTGAGTCCAGTCCAATGTGTTCCTAAGAAGGGAGGCATGACTATAATTAAGAATGAGAAGAACGAATTGCTATCAACTAGGACTATAACTGGCTGGAGAGTATGCATAGACTATAGACCCTAAACTTTCACTTTTCCATATAGTACATTTGCATATAGACATATGCCTTTTGGATTATGTAATGCACCTGCTACATTTCAAAGATGTGTGCTTGCTATCTTTGCTAACATGATTAAGGAATTTATGTACATTTTCATGGATGACTTCTCAATGTTTGGAGACTCTTTTGAGTCGTGTTTGTAGAATTTAAAGAAGGTCTTCAAATGCTATGATGAGACTAATTTAGTGCTTAATTGGGAGAAATGTCATTTCATGGTCGATGAAGGAATTATGCTAGGCCACAAGATCTCTAAAGAAGGTATTGAGGTTGACAGGGCTAAAATTGAGGTAATATCCAATCTACCACCTCCCAAGAATGTGAAAGGTATCAGATCTTTCCTTAGACATACTAGATTTTATCGCTGCTTAATCAAAAATTTTTATTTTTATATGATTGCTAGACCTTTGACGAGTTTATTAGTCAAAGATGTGTTGTTTGATTTCAATAATGAGTGCTTGAATGCTTTTAACACATTAAAGGATACATTAACCATGACTCTGATGTTAGCTTCACCGAATTGATCCCTACCATTTGAAATTATATATGATGCTAGTGATTTTGCTTTAGGTTGTATGTTAAGGCAGAGGAAGCAGAAGAAATGCATGCCATTTATTATGCTAGCAAAACCTTGATAGGACCACAATTGAACTACACCATAACTGAAGGATGCCAAGCTGAGGTTAATTCGATGGGTGTTACTGCTAAAAGAATTTGACATTGAAATCAGAGATAAAAAGAGAGCTGAAAATGCAGTTGTTGATCATCTTTCTTGCCTTAAAAGGGATGATGCAGATAAGGAGGATGGCCTATTAAGGAAGAATTCTTTGATGAGACTATCTTTATGCTATAGTAGAAAAGAATTCCTTGGTATGTGGATATAGCTAATTATCTAGCCTGCAACATAATGCCTTCTGATGTGCCGTATCAACAATGAAAGAGGTTTTTTGCAAATACCAAGTACTATCAATGGGAGGAACCCTTCTTATTTTTCCTCTGTTATGATGAATTAATAAGAAGATGTGTCTCCAAGGAATAAATACTACCTATACTAACTCATTATCATCATTCTGCTTGTGCAGGGCATTACGGTGCAAACAAGACAGCAAGCAGGGTCTTGGAATATGGATTTTATTGGCCAACCATTTTCAAGGATGCTAGGGATTATATGTTGCATTGCGATAAGTGCTAAAGAACATGTAACATTTCCAAACATGATGAAATGCCATTATCCTTAATTCTGGAAGTAGAAGTGTTTGATGTGTGGAGCTTAGACTTCATGGGACCATTTCCCACATCTATAGGAAATAAATACATATTGGTGGGAGTTAATTATGTACCAAAATGGGCAGAAGTAGTTGCTAGTCCCACCAATAATGGGAAAGTAATGAGCTAATTCATCAAAAAGCTCTTTGCTAGATTTAGAGTCCCAAGGTTAATCATCAGTGATGGAGGAGCACACTTCTACAATGCTAAGTTTGAGGCACTACTCAAATGGTATAATGTGCATCATAAAGTGTCCATAACATATCATCCACAAACTAATGGCCAAGTAGAGTTAGTCAATAGAGAATTGAAGAAAATCCTGGAGAAGGCAGTAAATAGTTCCAAGAAGGACTAGGTAGCGAGGCTTGACAACACCCTCTGGCGTACTGCACAGCATTCAAGACACCTATACGAACAACTCCCGATAGGATGGTTTATGGGAAAGCTTGTCATCTGCCAATAGAGCTCAAGCATAAGGATATTAGGCAATTAGATATTTGAATCATGATTTGAAAAAGTCAAGAGAAAGGAGGATGTTATAGCTACAGAAACTTGAAGAATTAAGACACTTAGCATATAAGAATGCTAAGTTATATAAGGAGAAGACTAAATAGTGGCATGATGCACACATCAAGGTACAATCCTTTAAAGTTTATGATAATGTGCTCTTGTTTAATTCCAGGCTGAAGTTGTTTTCTAGAATGCTAAAGTCAAGGTGAAGTGGTCCATTCCAAGTGGTACAAGTCTTCGACAACAGGGCACTCGAGCTTAGGAATGAAAAAGGAGAAACATTTAAAGTAAATGGGTAAAGATGCAAAGTCTACCTTGGAGGTTTGATTCATAAACCAAAGGAGGTAACACGTTTAGAATAAGCTCACAAAAAGGTAAGGTCCAACTAATGACCTTAAACTTAGCATGTAAGTATGCCTTTGCATTCATAATGTTGTTTTTCTTAAAACGTTTTGATTATATTCAAGTCTTGTATAATGTGTTTTTCTTACAATGTTAAAATATTATTTTGATATGAGTAAAGGATGTCTTTTAAGACTAATCATGTATGTTTAATTGTATGAAATCAAAAAAAACAATAAAATAAGTGAGAAAGGGGAAGTCACGATCATGATAGAATGTTGAGATGTGATGAGCCAAAGAAAATTTTCTTTAAGGTAAGTCATGATCATGACACTCAAAGTCACGATCATGATAGAAACTTTCTAAGGCAAGTCATGATCGTGACAACAACTCAAAACTCAATTTCTAGAAAATTTTTCTATGTATAAAGAGGGAGTTAAGCCTTCAAAACATAAACTCACTTTGCCCAAAATCCTAAAATACTCTCCCTTCTTCCCAAACTTGATTTTTTTCATCTTTTTACCATCTTAGCACATAGATTATTTAATTTTACTGCATTTTCATCTTCAATCTTTATCAAATCAAAAGTAAGTCTATCTCCTTCTCTCTTTTGTTCTTAATTTCTTGATTTTGCAATTTTAGGTTTTAATGAGAAGGATGATTTATGCTATTTTGAGAATGATTTGGGCATGAGATTGGAATATTTTTATTGTCTATCTTATGGTTTACCATTTATTTTTTTGATTTTATGATTTGAGTGAAAGAATGAAAAGAAGGGGAAGAGCAAAAATTGAAAGTCACGATCGTGATTCTCAAAGTCACGATTGTGACTGAACCAAAATGAAGTAAAACTTGATATTTTGTTATGCCTTTTGATAGAGATTGCTTGGGATTCAATTGTAAAAATGTATAGACAAGTAAAGCACATTACCAAGCATCCACAAGACAGAGGAAAGGCCCCCAAACCATCAATGACCAACATAGCAGATCATTATGGCATACCCTTTCCTATATACTCACAGGCAGAAGGTAGGAGATATAAACAAGTTTGTAAGAAACCACTTATCCTTCCTTGTTATTTTGACTGGAATTTACTTGAGCAATTAGAAGCCCTTGCTCCCTTGAAAGCATTTGCTTCCAAGTTAGGTTGGGGCAACTTCATTGTTAATGAGCATCATGTATGTCCATGACAACCGGCTAGGTAGAATTAGGTTTAGGATGACCTTATTGACAACCGACTAGGTAGAATTAGGTTTAGGATGAAGGGGAAACCTATGGAAATGACCTATTAAATGATAAAGGATGTATTAGACCTACCCCAATAGGGATTGACTTCCTCCCATGTTGATTTTAGGCCAAAGGCCTTCTAGAATGAACTTACAGGAGGGAACCTACCTTACAATGTTCATAATGCCCCCAACCTACTCATTAGGGACCTTGTGCTCATTTTGTTACACAAGTACTTAATTGTCTTTATTTTTTTCAAAAACAGAGAATAATAAGGTATCCCAGCAGGAACTCTTTCCCATTTAGTGCATGCTTAATGATCATGCCCATTGCACCACCTTTCACCTTATGAAGGGATTTATGCAGATGGCTAGACCGTAAAGTAAAAAGCTAGGACTAGGTCACATTATCACTGCAATCATGGATTACTTTGATGTGGACTTTTCTAACCTGACTATGTTACCATCTAAAAAATTTTCTACAAAGTATTTGCAAGATGCAGGGCTAACTTATAAGTGAGGTGCATAGTTTAAGCCATATGGAAACTTAGATGGTGTTAAACAGAGACATCTTAACTTAAATGAGGATGAGGATGATGACAAAGAGGAAGGCACTACACAAGTAGATGAGCAGATGCAAGGTCAAGAGGGGCAGCAACAACAAGAGGAATAGGAGGAGCAGCACCAACAGCAAGTAGTTGGGGCCATAATAAATAACTCCATGGAGGTGCTGCCAATGAGGCAAGAGCAGTGCAATACTGAGAATGCCGCTAGCTTTATATGAGTGGAGGCAATAGTAAATGATATTTGTAGAGAGCAGAGGTATTAAAGGTAGAAAATGCTGAAGTTTTTCAAGCCCTTAGGCATCCAGGTCCCCTCCCTCACTCTTTCTCCACCTACCTCTCCTCCCCCTCCACCAAGAAACTAAAATCCAACCTTTCATTCCTTTGATGTTTTTAATTTTTTATCTTTTAAGTATTTATAATTTTATGGGGATGCCTATATGTTCTCTACATTGAGGATAATGTGTTCTCTAAGTGTGGGGATGCCTATGTGTGCGTGTTTTGATGATTGCTTATTTATTTTTTATTATTATTGTGTGTTTTATTTAAGTATGTGCATTTGTTATTTGATTGTTGCATGCTTTGCTTTATATTTTTATGTGATTGTATGCTTATGATTTATGATATTACATTTACTTGTATATGGCATGAGTATTTTAAGGATGGACATATTTAACTCGTGATCACTCTGATTTGAAAAACAAATTCTATCATAAACTTAACAAATTATTAGGATCAAGAAGGTATAAATGTTTAGCCTAGATAATGGGCTTAATCCTTTTATGATTGCACTAGAAAATAGAGTGTAACTTGTTAGAAAATTCATTAGAAGTGCGATGTGATAATTTTAAAATGTGAAATATCAAGGAAATGAGTAAGGAAAGCAAAAGAAAATAAAAATAAGAAGTTGAAAAAGGTAAAAGCTAACTGTTCCACTGTCATTAGAGGTGCCCAAAACTAGCCCTAGTGATAAGAATAGCACTAGTGATAAGAATAGCACTAGTGATAAGAATAGCGCTAGTAGCCTACCTCTCGAACAAGAGCCAAAGTAAAAACAAAAGAAAAAAATAAAAAGAAAAAAAAAACCTTATGATCCTCAATCAAATCTAGCATAAAAGCAAATTGAATTACTCACACATCATGTCTAGGCAAAATATGATGAGTTATATTATGTTTGCTAGTGTAATTATATGAATGATTAAACTTGATTATCTAAGTTAAACATTTTTAGTTTCTCAATACCTAATGGTTTGCTAATTTTATGAGAGGAATACATAAAGAGGAGTGATTTCAAGTTAAGGATGTCCAAGTTGATGAATGCAAATTGCCATATTATGAGTATATTACAAGTACTTTATTTTATGTTATTTTATCTTTGCTTTAGGACAAGCAAAGGTTTAAGTGTCGGGATGTTGATGTATGTCAATTTTCATGTTGTTGTAGTTGTTTTTAGTTAGTAATTGATGTTTACTTTATTATATTTTGCCTTGTTTTGTTGGAATTTGATGTGTTTGTTGAGTATGTAGAGTGAGAAGAGCAATCAATGAGAAATGAAGAATTTTGGGTCATAAAGACTCAAGTCATGATCATGACAGAAGCTAGGAACAAGGAAGAGGCATTCTCAAGTAAGCTAAAATTGTGACATCCAAAGGCATGATCATGATAGAAGCATACCAAGGCCTAAAAAGCTACTTGCAATGTCATGATCATGTGTGCAGCACATAGCCTATATGTTGTGCATATAGCATGATGTGCAGCACTCGTTTCTTAACCCGATATGATGATTCCAGCAACATTAGAGGCTTTGCAATAGTTCTAATATTTTGGATCTATCATATATTGTCTATATCTAATTAATTTTAGCCTTAAAATTAATTCTTCATGTTAAATGCTTGTTTACTTGATTTGCTTATGATTTAATCCCTTGTTTGTGCTTAAAATGATCTGCCATGATTGTTAAACTTGCTGGGATTTGGATATGGGTCGTGTTTTTGCTTGAAAACATGATTTTTCTTTTTTCTGCTATATGTGCAGCATAGAGCACTACATGCATAGTATGTAGGTTATATGTTATGCATATAGTTTGTATTTTCACCAGAAAATTGCATTTTTTGTTTAATTTTATCACATCCTGCATTTCGTGGGTTATTGTGCATTTATAAATTAATGATATGTTGTGTTCTATATGTTAATGGTGTGAAAATGATATGAAATTATGATTATGTTGATAAGTATATGATAATAATTGAGTTTAAAGCTTAAAAGAGGAAATTGAAAATGTTGCCGAAACCCTTAAAACAAACTCTAAATGGCACTAAAATGAGAATTATGTGTTATATACATTGAATTTGATTGAATGGTTTTGACCATTGTACTTGTATTAACTTAAATTAGATATATGTAAATTTTGAAAATTTTGAAATAAAAATTTATTTATGATGTCATAAATAGGTATTGATGATATAAGCGAGTAAAATTAATTATAATTTTTATGGGAAAATGAAAAATGATGAGGGAAGGATGAATTAGTATAATTATATAATAAAATATAAAAATTAGAAATGGTATAAGTATTAAATTTAATTATGATGACATAATGATGTCATTATTGCTCAAAATGATATCATAATTAGAAAATAAGAAAAATAGTGTTATGGAAGATAATAAATAGATAAATATGAATGGAAATATAATAAGATAGATTATATTTTAAATGGAATATTTAAATAGAAGTGGGATTGGTATTTGTAAAAATGTATAGGGAATTGAAAAAGTAGTTTGGAGTTTTGTGGTAGTTGATGGAGAGAGAAGGTTAAGAAATTATATTTTAATTGATTGAGTGGATTAATGGATGGTATATTAACTAAAATATGATATATTTATGTATTAATTAAGAGGAAAATACAAAATGTAGGTGGATTTATTTAGAAATTAAATGAATTAGGTAGATATATACAAAATGAGGGTTATAAAGGAGTGAAATGAGTGTAGACTTGCTCTTTTGCACCCATCCAACACTCCACATGCATATCCAACGACTTCTGCCACCTTATCTCTTGGGAATCCTTTTCATTTTGAAATACACCACTCATTTCCTATCCTAAGATCAAAAGGCCACACCTCCCTTCTCTCCTTTCACCATTTTCTTCTCTTTTTCCTTCATTTCCTCTCTTATGCTTCTATTGTTCTTTCATTTTCTTCATCCACCAGCAGAAAAACGTACCAAATCCTCTCATTCTCATCTTTTTATTTAAGTTATAATCAATTTCTTTAAGCAAGGGTCAAGCTTTGGTGAAGATTCATTCATCTCTTCATTTGTTCTTGTTAAAGGAGC
>CANYBF011817755.1:0-14628 GCA_948192965.1 Dalechampia spathulata | reverse complement strand
TGTAATTGTATTTATTCATTTATCTTTTGAGTAAGCGGTAAATGTGATATGCGTGTATGCCATGGAATGCTCTGAACCTTATTCCGCCTGCTTATCATTGCCTGTTGATATCACGTGCATGATTAATTAAGATGATGGTCTATCCCTTGTAGGATATTTACTGATTTTCTTTTAGAAAATCATTAGCTATTCTACGGGAGCATGTCATTCCTCGTCGGGGTATGACAAATAGTATCAATTACATATAGTATTCATTTCATACATTCTTGATATTGACATAATGAAAATCACTTTCATAATGCAAGTACTTTATATATTATTCATTTGCTTTAATTAATAAGCGATGATACTAAAATCCATCAACCTTTATTCACAATTAATTATTACTATCCTCCATGATTCATCATAAAATTATAATTCATAAGATTGTAAACTATAGGGATAGTAACTCATACTTAACTATTTTATGTTTACGTACCAATCTCTGATATTTATCATACTTTTAAAAATCATTTCATGATTTACTTTTCTCATCTTATAATTTCTTTTACTATCACTCCATCGTACTTTTCTACTTAGTGTTTTCATGATACTTAATCATTATACTTTATTGTCGTTTGACAGTATAAGCTTCTCAATGTATTACTATACATAATCCTTTTTATATACTTAATATCATTAAATAAGACAATGACCATTTCCTTTATCAAATTCATCATATCATTATTTTTTACAAAAAATTCTATATACATTAACTTTATATATTATAATAATGTATCATATTATATCATTTACATCTTTTCATATTTGTTTTATAAATATCAACTATCAATCATAATTATGATATGATAATATCATAATGAAAAAGAACTTCATCATTAAATCAATTTCATTAATATATAAATTCAAAGATATAATATTAACAAAATAACCATCACTTCAATCAATCGTATGTATCAGCATATATACTATCCAATACATTTATACTATTATCATGAATGATTATCTTTGCTAATATTAATGATCTTCATTTAAGTATCATTATTTATTCACATTAATCTTTTATGCTATCATTATTATTTTCAACGTCAAAATCAACACAACATATCATATCATCATAATTAATAAATATAAATACCATGATATGTATTATCATATCTTATAAATATTTCCTATGAAATTCAACTTTAATTAACTTAAAAATTCCTATAAAATATAAATTGAAATATGTAATCACATGTTAAAAATTAAGGTAAGTTCATACTTACCTGCTGATTCATTAATAAGGAATTAGCTAAAATAACATAAACCTGATTTTTCGTTCCTTTTTCATTTCTAGTGGTTTGTGTCAATTTCCTCTCTGAACCATATAGAATACAAATTAAACATTCATCTTTAAATAAATAACTTTAATTCCATACTTAATCATTTATCATTTACTTTTGAAATTATAAACCATTTTATAATAATAATCAATTAATTGAAACACATCTGAGTTCATTTCATATTCTTAGCATAATCTCTCTTAAGAAATCATACTAACATTGCTATTGTATCTTAGATTATAACTATTACCTTTCTATCATATATAAGAAAACTCTTTCATTAATATCACATTAATCAAACCATATCTTATATATATTTTATGTTCTTAATTTATTTCTTACGAACATCAAACTTGTATTATACCAAACAGTTGATGTTATAATATTAATTACCTAACAATTTACATCATATAATAATCATTCATTTAAATCCTGAACATGAGACTTAAATAGCTTCTCAATGATATACCATTCATAGACATCTATTACCATTTGGTATCATCCATTAACATCTGTTAAATTCTTAATCAATATCATCACTTAATTATATAACATTTAAATATCCCCATATAATTTATTTTATTATGCTTATACAACCTTTCATTAGAGAAAACAACCTTTCATTAGAGAAGGTCTCCTTTATTATCATAAACATGATTTATCTTAAACCATTCTCTTATTTCATACTTAATTAACCTTCCTTAAATTTTAGTCTTCCTTATTAACATAAACATTTCTTATCTTAATACATTAATCTTCTAGTACAACTATAGATTTAGTACCTTATTATATCTTATTTAAGACTTATTTAATAACGTCTTAACTTTACTTAAGTACCCTTTTAATGTCATTGTAATATAACCATGTAATAACCAATAAATAAAATTAGTTTAATTTAGATATATCATAAACATTCTTATTTCAACATCCACTTCACATGTATAACCATATATAACATACACCTTTGAACTTCACTTAATTACCATTTAATAGACCACATATCTTTAACTTATTTATTTAATATCAATTTCAATCTTATAATAAAATCACTTAAATCCATATGTTATTATCCATACCATTATCCCTTTCACTTTACTTTGGTCTACCATCATAAATATCCACTAATTCTTTACATTCATTATTAAAAATGACTTATAATACTTCCAAATAATTATTCTCATGCTTATTTCATTATCCACTTAAATCTCAATCTGTGGTCAATATTAAACCATATACTATCTTATTCCTTTATCTCATTTCAATCAATAAATATCATATCTATTCAATTCACTTTATACCATTCATAAATGATTTCAATAATCTTCTAATAACATTATTTTTACTTAATTTATAGCTCTATTTAAAACCATAACTTAAAATTGCCATAACTTATAGTATATCTCATCTTAAGCTTCCATTTCAATCATAATACTTAAATCTTACTTAACATTATCTCATACCATCCATTAATTACTTCTTTATGCTTCTAATAACACTTAATTTACTTAATTAAATGAATTAATTAAGCTCTCATGTTCATCATGGTCGTATGCTTCCAAATTCCTCACTTACATCATATTAAATGTCCCTTTTTTCCTTATTCAATTATTATGCCCATACCTTATCTTATCATTTTGAAATATCTTTATTTTCCTCTTTATTTTAAGTCATATAATTAAATTTTCAACCATAAACATTATATGCCTTATCCTTTAATCATTTAACTCAATTATCATATGCAACTGTAGTAATCAATCTTAAATTATCATTTATCTTAACTTATCTTATCTTAATTAATTACTCATTAATCTTTATAATCCTTTAATCATGCATTAAACTTACCATTTTGATAGTTTTACCTTCTCATGTATTCGACCATGCATGATAGATCACAAAACAACCCACACACACACGACAATCCACTAGTTTGCTCCATATTTACATCACTAATCAACTAAACCATCAAACTAAAAGCTAAAAACTACTAAATACTCATCTAACCATTTGACCATAACAAGAATGAACCCAAAAAATTTGGCCAAGATAATAACATACCCAAAAACATATGGTTCTAGTGAATATAGCATCAAACCAAGCTCATCTTAAGGTAATATTACTAAAAAGAACTAAAACTTGATCCTTTCTTTGCCTTTTTCATAAATCTTCTCACCAATACTTTTTCTTAAGCTTTTAAATTATATTCATCACTAGAAACCCACATGTGTGTACCTTAGACACAAAATCCAATAAGAAAATTATGGTTAAACAAAAATAAGTTACAGTTTTGCAAGGAAACTCATATATTTAATGGATTTGACCTTACACTTTGAAGAACCTTAAGAGAATGGTTTGGTCACTTCAAGAACAAAATTATTTGAAAATAATTTTGGCTAAACCTTGCATGCATCATACAAATATAGCTTGAACTTGAAGAAAATCATGAAGAAATGCAAAGAAATATTATAATTTTCAAGCTTTCATGAACAAACAATTTCGGTTTCATCAAGAACAAATAAGAAATGGAAAATTCTTAACTCTATCTTCATTCAAACATATAGATCTTATGTATTTCACAAAGTTAGAAGCAAAAATGAAAGATAGATGAAGGATGTGTCAGCTTCCTTGAAGAAGAAAAGAAGAAAGTAAGAGCAAGGATAAGAAAATGGAGAAAAGAAAATGAAATAAGTGGTGGAAGAGATTCAGTTTGATCATGAAGAGATAAGGTTATAAAATGAATGGTATATGATGTATTTGGAAGGAAATAAGTGGATGGTTGAGTGATGGGGTGTAGGGTATCCTTGGAATACATTTATTATACTAAAATCCAACCTTATACATACCTTATACGTATATCTATATGTATTAACTTTTAATTCCACCAATCAAATCTTTAGTTAATGTATTTAATACTATACTTTATACTTCATAACATATTTATTGAATATATACCATCCTCCATCTTTTTCCACTAACTCCAAAAATACCAATATTTTATTTCTCTCTCCATCCATTAACACAACTTCCAAACCCACTAACATAATTTTCAATCCTACTTCTATTTAAATATATATATATATTCAAATCTACTTTAACTTATTCTATTTTCAATCATATATTCATTTATTTATCTATTTACATAATATTAATTTATTTATCACTCATTCATGATATCATCTTATCACTTAATGATATCATCATGACATCATTAATAAAATTCTAATTATACTTTTCTAATATCTACATATTATTATATACTTTTACTAATACATTATTAATACATAATTACTCATTCCCTAATACATTAAAATCATAATTATACTTATACAGCTCATGCTTACATCATTATTACTATGAGCACCGGTTTCTGCCAGAGCCTAGAGCGAGCTTGCAAAAGTCACGGACCGGGGATCGCACTTGGAGCGAAAGCACAGTCTTCCTAAGGTGTTCCCTTAGGGAATGATATAGACTCAAAAGAGTTGCAAGGGAGTCACCACTGGATGGTTTCAGATTGGTCCAACTGACCCATAGCATGAGTGCTAGTTAAACCCTTCAGAGATTGGGTTCGGGTGGTGGAGATCTATTCTATGAGTTTCCAAGATCGATTTTACCATTATAGTTGGGATTAATTATCCTAAGCACACAAGCATACGAGCGTATATGTAAACACACAGTGCAGCATGTGATTTTGGTGTTGCAAGGTTGCACATAAAATGACATATAATGCTATATGACATTAGGATGGCATGACATATGCATGGCATACGAAATAACGATAAAATAACATGGCATATGCATGACATGTGAGCATGTATAACACATTATATGCATGATATGGCAACCTAGTATGATATGTAAGCACATAATCATGGCAAATAGCGTATAGCATTATGCATCAACATTTGGAATTGTATTGACATATCATATGCATGATATATATGCATGATATATCATGTGCATGACATGTGAAACGATGTATGGCATGGCATATGTATATCATGGCATAGTGAATGACATACCGTATGCATAATATGTGAAGTGAATGACATACCATATGCATGGCATGTCATAGCAATATATGTGTGTAATGGCATGACATATGCATGACATGGCATAGTGATGCGTATGTGAATCAGTATTTCACATGGTAACTGGTATGACATATGGCGTGTCATGTAACATGACATGGCATAATGACATAATGACATGTGAAATGGCATACATATGCATGGCATATAGTATAGTGACTGTCACAATATTGTATGGCGAGTTGGCGTATTGTATTGCATATTGGCGTATTTATATGTATAAGCATATGAAATATGATATGTTATGGTATGGTATAGTAGTGTGTGATGTGTCATGTAACATGGCATGTGACATGATGACATGATATATTTTAGCAAATATAAATCACGAATAAAATAATGGCCGGTGAAGGGGAATCGAGGAAATAGGGCTACACATAGGATATGGGGGGATTAATTATTACAGACCAATAATAAATCCTATCCTATTACACAAATATCCTCGCATACATATTTTGGGATGTTAAATAACATCCCCCACCTCCTCGGGTACTATTCCTCTTGGGTTGCACGAGACAAAATGCATGAATGTTTATTATGCAAAATAAACAGATAAATTCATTAGTAGCAAATGAATTTAGGATTTATTTGACTAGTCCAATGCTATGTGAAAGCATGAACCAAGAGTCAAAATCTGATTAATTATTTGGCAATAATCTTGTGAGTTTATACGAGTTGAATCGTGAAAATTCATTTTCATAAAAAATAATTTTAGGTGAAATTATTTTTATTTGATCATGAAAAATTAAATGGGAGGGCTAACATCACATAAAAATTATTGGAGAAAGCCACTCGACCAATTTAAATCCAATCCTTTCAAAAATCATATTTTATATGAACCAAATAGGCATTTGATTGTTAAAAATTAATTTTAAGGCCAAAATTAATTAAATGTAATTATTTTATGATAGATCCAGTATACTTGAGCCACTATAAAGCATCAAATACTACTGAAAAAATCAAAATAACTTTGAAAATGAATGAAAAATTGTATTTTTCTAGAAAAACGCGAGGAATGTATGCTGCATGTTATGCAATGTGCATAACATATAGGCAATGTGCTGCGCACATTACACAATGTGTGGCACACATTGATGCCAACTCTACAATAAAATCAAATTTATCAGTATAAACTCGATCTACAAATTAAATACAGCAACTTTAATGAAGGACAGTACCTCATTTGAGCACGGATTGGCCTCCGAATTGCAATCCAAACATATAATTATGCAATTAAATTGGATAATTAATTTTGAGGCTAAAATTAATTAGATCTGTACAATATTTGATAGATCTAGAACATTAAGACTATAGAAAAGCCATTAATGTCACTAAAAAAGTCAGATCTGAAGTGAAAACGAGTGAAATCAAAGGTGAATTTTGAATTTCTGGAAAAATTTTGAAATAATGTGCGCATCACATTCATCAATGTGTGCCACACATTGATAAAGTTTGGCACACATTCATGAAAAAGTTTGAGGAAAATGAAGTTTTTCAGCAGAAAACTCCAGATCCGGCTTAGATCTAGGCAAATCAAAGCCAGAAAATGTATTTTGGCTTGCAGATAGGTATCTAATTTTAAAAAATTAATTTCAAAGTTGAAATTAGTTTAGATCTAGAAGATTTATGATAGATCGAGTACATTAGAGGCATGGGAAAGCCCCTAATGTAGCTAGATTTGTCAGTTCAGAAGTGAAAACTGAGAAAAATTGCATTTTCTGGAAAAATTTTGACCAATATGCACAGCACATAGAGGAATGTGTGCCACACATTGATAAAGTGTAGCACACATTCATGAATATGTGGCACATATTCTTTGAAAAACAGAGGAAAATAGAAGGTTTTTAAGAAAAATATGAATTCCGACTCGGATCTAGGCAGATCAAAACCGAAAATCAGTGTTTTTGGGTACTTAACAGCATGAGCAACCCATAAAAACTCAAGATCAAAGCCAAAAATCAAGAGATCAAGGCAAAAATTGGAGATTTAAGTAAAAATCCAAAGAAAATTAAGAAATTACCTTAAGGCAGTAAGTTTTTCTCCTTGATCTTGCTTCCAAACGTGTTTAGGAACCTAACTAGTGCTTTTTTGGTCTCTAAATCCTACCAATTTAATTAATTATGTGTTTAATTAATTTTGGAGGAATTTTGGCATAGTTTTCCCTTGCTCAAGAGCATATTTCAGATCTCCTTTAGATGACCCTTAGCTCTATATTTATATAGCCAAATTAGGGTTTGGCAAAATTGTAATTTTCTATCCGGATTTGAAAATTTTAAAAGAATGTGCACCACATATAAGACAATGTGCGCTACACATTGCCAATGTGCACCATACATTGTGTAATGTGCACAACACATTATATGTTGACCCGTTGTGTGGGGCCCACTGGGGTTGCATCAGGATGTGCACCTCATGTCCTAGGAGCATCATTTTATGTTCTAAGACATTCTGTGATATGGCTTACTTTAGTTTTGATCCCGGGAGGGCTCTCGACCAAATGTCTTTTTTTGTAACGTGCGTAGCGCATTGTGTAAAGCGCTACGCACATTGCAATGCGCTCCACCTCGTACGAGTGAAATGTAATGTGAGCCATATGTCAAATAAGTGTCATTTGACATACTAAGACATTCTTGTGAAGAAAATTTTTCCGGATTTGGTCCGGAAAGTGGTCCCCACCAAACATCTTATTTTGTAATATGCGTAGCGCATTGTGCAACATGCTACGCATGTTGCATTTTCAGGCAATGCGTACATGCCATTATGATCAAAATGCAATGCGTGCCATATGTCATCAGAGATGCACTCGACATTCTAAGGCATTTTATAGTTCGAGGTTTTGCCAAATTCAGCCCCGAGTGGTGGGTCCCACTAATGGGCCCATTTTAGGCCCATAATGCTATGTGCCTAGAATGCGGCATTTAGCATGCCATGCACTCTGCCTCGCATAGGCATCAATAGAATATATTCTATGTGCACAGAATACTCAGAATGGGCTAACAGAGGTGGTGGGCCTCACTAGTGCCCTAACTCGAGTTCACAATGCTATGTACCCCGAATGTGGCATTCGGTATGCCAAGTACTCTGCCTTGCGCAGGCATGAGTGGAATGCATTCTGTGTGCACATAACACTCAGAATAGTTGATAGAGGCGGTGGGCCCCATTGATGCACTATTTCGGGTAAATAGTATCTAGTGCCTAAAATGTAATGTTATGCATTCTAGGTGTCCTGTATGCCAAATAAGCATCTTTTGGCGTTGCAGGACATTATCAACATGTTTTATTTGCATGGGCCCTGCTTGTGGGTCTCGCATGTGAGCCCCACTGACACGTGAGTCTCACTAAGCATTTTTCTTCTATTGAAGTGTCGTGCACGCAATGCTATGCATTCAATGTGTTTCGTATGCTTAGAATGCTCAGAGGAGGTTGACAAGGGTAGCGGGCCCCGCCAAGCATCATGGTGGGCCTCTCTACCTGAAATGTACTTCATACACTAGAGAGACCTATATGCACTATCGGGATCGATTTCAGGGACTGATACCGAGCCGAATCGATAAAAACCTGAGATCGCACAAGGGTGAAAAGTCAGGGTCAACAATTACATATCATGCTTATATCATCATTGCTTAATTATGACATCATAATTAATTCCAAATTTATTATACTATCTTTTGTATATTATTTAACTTAAGTTAAAACATTCATCTTAAGCATACTTAATTAATCATTTCAAAGGTTCTTAATATCAAAATCATCAATCAGTGGTTTCGTTTAGGGGTTTCGTTAAAAATTTCTCTTTTTAACAACATAGCTATAAATTTTTATCTCATCATATACTTATCATTATTAGCATAATTTCATATCATTTTCACACCAATAATATATAAAAGAAGACATTTTTAATCAATTTATGAATGCAAAGTGGGTGCTCAATGTAGGATATGACACAACTATGGTGGATTCTGACTCAAGGTGATCGATGGTAAGATTGGTAACATCACCTAAAATCTAAAAGGAATCATCAGGGTTGATGGTGGAAGAAGTGGTAGCGACCTTCTTGGATGTTATCAAGGCTAAAAAATCACATGCTTCACTAAAGATGGCAAACTACTGGTCAAAGAAGTCATCCAAGTTAGGCAACTCAGGAGCACGGTCGTACTGGATCTCCCCCTAGACAAAGGCAACCATCTTGCACTCTTATGAGTTGTCCAAACTGTAGGGATTAATCCTAATACAATACCTCTCCTCTTACATGGTTGTAATGATGTTGAACTCTATTAGACCTTATTGGTACCGGCCTAAACGTCTTTCAGGCATGAAGTTCATGTTGTACAACATCTTCTCCACAGCGGGACTTGGTTGGTACAAGTATGACTCAAGTTCTTTGATGGCGGTAATCTGAAAACAAGTCATGAGAGGGATATCCTCTTTGATGCAAGCTAGGTCATCCTTATCATCAGATGCAATATTGAACACACCCTCATCATATGGAAACTTGATCTTTTAGTGCAAGGTATATGGCATACCTCCTAAGGGAAGGAACCATGAATGACCCGATAGTAAAGCAAATGACACTAGAATGTTAAGAACTATAAGCTCCATTACTGACTTAATTATCTAAATAGTAACAGTGGTAACGAAGATGCCAGTAACCTCCTATTTAGACTTATCATAAACCTTAATGATAGTCTTGGATGGCTTTAAGTTTGAAGGTTGGATCTTGAGCTTGGGCAACACCTTAAGAGGATAGACATTGATGCTAGAATTATCATCCACCATGATGTAAGGAATATAGAAGTTCATGATATACACCCTAATGAAGAGTGCCTTGTTGTGATGGATACCCTTGATTGATAAATTTGCATCTGAGAAAGTAATTATGCTAGATTGCAACTCTCAGAAGGTATGGTTGGCCTTGTGGTAGTTAGGCAACGGGTTTATCTTACTAGAGGGTTTGGATTTCTTGGGATCTTCAAGCTCACCTAAATCAATGAGGTCTTACATGACCTATCTGATAGAGCAGCAGTCATTAGTATTATAGTATGATGTTGATGGTAATGGTAATAGGTTTTGGTATCTATTAAGGCTGTTGGTGGTGTTTGGAAATTTTGTCTCAATCGGCTTAATGAGTTTGGCTTTGAGGAGATGCCCGAAAATCTTGGAAAGCAACATCACAAGATTCAAGAACCTCTGGGACTGGGTAGTGTTTTAGAGTATGGGATTTGATGTTTGTAGGGCATTTATGTAGTGGGATTTATGCTATGTTTGGGTGTATATGGTAGTTTTGGGTTTGAGGAAGGAAGGCTCCTTCTTCTTCAGCCCCTCGATTTGTTCAATCTGTTGGCCAACAGAGTAGATATCCATAAAAGTATAGAATGTTTGATACTTTAGCTTATCCTGGTACAATGGTAGTGACTCCATAATAAGCTTGTTAATCATGTTTAATTCATATGGCTTCCATTTAACCAGCGTAACCTTATCCATCCACCATTTAAAGTAATCCATGAAAGACTCATTAGCCTTCTACTTAACCATCTCCAGATCCAATAGAGTAATATTAAAATTTGATTTAAACCCATATTGGTTGCAGAAAGCAATGTAAAGAGGCTTCCACTCAACTGTGGTTGCCTTATTGATACTATGATACCAGGCCAGCATTGGTCCCTCCAATGAGATGAAGAAGATTCAAATTATCTGCTCATCTAATAGGTCTGTAGTGCTCATCATCATTGTGTAAGTCTTAAAATGATTCTTTAGATCCCTAACCCTGTGGTACTTGGGAACATCTGGGAGTTTGAACTTAGCAAGCAGCCCCTTAATAGCTCAAACAGAGAACTTATCAAAGTCAAGATCAGACCCCATACCTTGGGTCTTCATGATAGACTACAACTATTTTATCTTCTACTCTAGTACAAAGGTCTCAAACTTACAAACATCATGCATATGGAGTGAGATGTCATCATCTATCTTAGCATTGTATAGATTGACTGCTTTCCTATTATCCTTCGCAAGAGCTGGTGGGATGATGAAATCTCCAAAACTTAGAGCTTCTCATATCTATTGTTATAGTAGAGTCTTGAAGTCATTGGTCAATAGCTTAGTCATAGACTCATCAATGAGCTGTTGTATTACAGCAAGTGAGGCATCATCTAAAACTAAGCAGCAAGTGTCTGATGGAGAAGCGACATTCTTAATAGGCTGTGAGTCTGACATGGTTTGCACATTATAGAGAGAGTTAGCATGGATGCATGTGTATGCATATGCAATTGCATGTGATGCATATGATGTGACATGTAGGATGTATGCATGGCCTATGCTAGGAGACATCCAACATCATGGCTGCAAGAGAAAATGGTTAGCGAAAATCATGTATGAGCATGCATGTATGCATGTTGGATAAAAAACATGAAAAGTTTAGTGAACATGTAGCACACAGCAACGCTCCCTACCACCCTTATACCTCCACAAAGATAGGTCGATCTAAAATCTCCTAGGTAGGATACTAGCTCGAAGTTACACTAAGAACTCAAGGCACGATACTCTTAGCATCTAAGGCAAGCAAAAGAGGATCCTTGCCCAATCATATGAGGGATTATGATCAAAATCTGACAGCATTTCAGCATGATCATATTACTATGATAAAAGAATACCAATGGAATAGACATGTGGTACGTGACTAATACATAATCATGAGAAGATTCTGACTCTTAGCAAAGCAAGATGACATGATTAAATTGATATGATAAGAGAATGCCAATGGAATAAGAACAAGGTATGCAACAATCATAAAATCATGAGAGGATTCTAACTCTTAATAGAGCAATACAAAGTGAGAAAAGTGGCCAAATTTAGGTAAACCCATTGATATGATAGGACAAAGATCCATATAGCATACGGATAAAGGGTCATAGTTTTGGAATGTTGTTATGGTTAGCTACATGGGCTTTAGTCCAGTAACAATAAGTTAAGGTCCCCTGCCACGTTGTCCTCAACCTATCCAATTGAATAAAATCATCGATATAGGATTATACCTAGCATTTATGTATCAAAAATCATTGATGGTCAACAGTACAAGGCAGCGAGTAATGAAGTCAAACTTACTTTCTCGAGGAGTTGAATGGAGTCCAAGCTAATCATTCACCCATAATCATCAGTTTGATACGAGATAAATGATGGTGTTCAGACATAAACTGTGTATGTGAAATGCAATACAATTACCCTAACTAGAATGAGAAAAGCGATATGAAACTCAAAGATTTCAATGCTACCATAGTTTTACCGTAGGTCCCAAGTGAAGTTGCCACTGTGGGCAGGGATTTCACCACAACCCAAAGCAAGGCTTATGATGCACAGACCAGGGGCCATGTTGGAGAAAAAAAGTAGTCTTCTAAAAGGGCTACCTCAAGAAATAAGTCACCATCGGATGGTTCTAGATTTGGTTCAACTGACCCATTAGCATGAGTGCTAAGCAAACCCTTTAGAGATGGATTTGGGTGGTGAAGATTTATTCTCTCAGAGTTTCAAGTTTGCTTTTACCATTTTAGTTAAGTTAATTGCCTAAGATAGATGAGCATGAAATAAGCATACAATGAGGTATAGCATAGCAGCAATCATGGAAGATATAAGATGGCATCATGATATAGCATTCATGGCATGAAACATGGCATGCATGACATGTGAAATGGCATGGCATAGGCATGACATGTGAGATAGCAATGGCATAAGCATGATATATGAGATGACATGGTATAGGCATGACATTTGAGAGCATACATCATATAGCAATGATAAAAGATACATCATGATAGATATAATATAACGAGCAAAGTATGCATGAAATAAAATAGAGGCCGGTAAAAGGGATTGAGGAAGATAGGGGATACATTAAGGATTTAAGGCTAAATCATACAAAAATAGGTGAATAAAGAAATTCTATTAAAAAGAATCTTCATCGATACATAAATCTGAGACATTAAGCAATATCTCATCCATTCGATAAAAAGTCAACCTCGAGCAGCATGAGACAAAAATGCACAAGTGAAAATGCAAAATAAATAAGCAAAATCATTAGTAGTAAATGAAATTTAGGACTAGATCGATTAATTTTATATCATGTGAAAGCATGAATCAAGAGCTAAAATATGATGAATGTAGTGGCTATAATCATGAAAAAGTGAATAAACATGAGCTGTATCATGAAAATCATGCAAAAATAATCAATTTTAGGCAAAATTGATCAATAGCAAAACCAGACTTTTCTAAGATCATATGAAGCATCACTTAGAAACAAATCAATGTCCAATCAAGCTAAACATGTCAAGGGACATATTAAACATAATTAAAATAGCATCAATTGAGTAATTAAGCAAAAAGAGATGATTTAATGGCAAAATCATGAGTAATTGATCATGGCATAATGAATTAGGAGTCACTAACTGTTGGTTTGTTTAGTGATTAAGCAACGGAAGAAATTTAAAAATTTTCATTTTAAAACAACAAACCAAAAGAAGATCTTTGCATCAAAACATAGAGAAACCAGTTTAGAGATTAGAAGTGACAGTTTGATAGTAACTCTTACATTCAATGCAGATGTCCTTCGTTCTTTATCTGTAAAGCGTTTATGGTTGTAGCAAACCAAAAACCACCAAGATAGGTAGCCTCCAACAGTATCCACATGAAACAAGGAAGTCCAAGCAAGCAACCAATTACTTCTATCTCCTTTTCTGTGAACTAGCAAAGAAAAAGAAGAAAAATCTTATGGAATTTTTGACTTCCTCACAATTACTCTTGTGAAGGCCGAATTCTCCTTCTGTAGAAGAGTGTATTTTTGGCCAAAGGAAGAAGAATAGTGTGTCTTGACCTAATTTTGGTTATAATAACATATTTATACTCCAAAATTAGGTTAAGCTGAAACCCTTTCAGCTTAAGTCAGGCCTGGGCCCATCTGCGACTAATATGGCCTGTGATTGTCACTTGCCATATCATAGCCCAATCTAATAGCCTAACTTAAACCTTATGGACTTTTAAACATTAAATGATAAGTCCATAAAGTATTAGATTAATTTCCATAAGTGATTTTCGACTTTTCCCAAAAGTACAAAAATGCCCTTTTTAGCTTGACTCCTCATTTGTAAGTGTGTGACCTCTTGGGTTCCTAATATGTTGGCAACATGTTAAATCTTATATTTAACATGTAAATCATGAGCGGTATCTAGTTATAC
>CANYBF011817612.1:0-20453 GCA_948192965.1 Dalechampia spathulata | reverse complement strand
ATAATACGGAATACGAATAAAATCGAAATGCCGAACCCAACTCTGAAGAAATTCGGGCTGCTTTCCAACACAGGAAGGCTCAGGTTTACATTTTCCTGGTTTGTTTAGTTGCTTAATTGAGTTGACTAGATAAGCCGGGTGGCGACTCCACGTTATTTTCTCGACGCGATCTGTCTAGTTCTTGTAGTAACTCAGGGGTCAATACTTTCGAGAGCAAGCACCATGGCATCTCACGCCGAACAGCGTGCAGTGCTCCCACATCCGGGATGCGCTACTCTCACAGTTTCTTTATGTTCCAGTTCATTAGCAGAACTCCTAATCCTCTTAACTCCTTGATAGTATTATTAATAGCTTGAGCAACTGCAACATTAGTAGCAATAACCTGTTTAAGTTATGAGATAATCATACTGATTAGCAGTTTAGTAATAAGCATAGTAAAGTGGTTAGGAGGTAATCGTATTTTCAAAGCAATTAGTAAGGACTCTGGTGACTTCTTAAAAGAAATCAGTATCTTAATAAAATGTTCATATTCACTGGCCAACCACATTCTGCTTTGCAAAATCTATTATGCCTTCTAAGCAACCTTATATGCATCAATATTAGCAAACTATTTCTCCTCCTTTTGTTTTTTTTTTAATTTTTAGACAAATTGCACATTTAGCACATCCCATTTTAAAAGATTATTAAACATCTCATTATCGAGCTTCAACTTAAAATGTCTGAATAATACTATCAGAAACATTCCATATGGAAAACCTTTTATTTTAATTACGTTACTCATCCATGATATAATCTGATGATAGAGATTTAAAGGTTTTTGATTGCCAATTTACCATATTACGTAAATCTTCAAGTCATTGATATATGCAAAATTACTTGATCTAGGTATAATAATATGTGATAAAATTTTATAAAAAATGTAAAATCTATCTTTCAAAATCATTACACTAATTTGATCTCTTATTATGATATCTTTATTACCTAAGATCAGTTTCATTGCCTCTAGCTCATCATAGCCATCAAATCTCCTTAAGATCCTTTCTCTTACTTACTTTGATTCCTTCATTAGGAATTCCAAAAGCTTGTCCAATATCTTGAATGGTAAACATCAAATTCCTTCTCTGAATTTGAAATCTATAAAATTCATTCTCAATAATCATAATTAATAAACCATAAAACTATCTTACAAGATTTTCAAACATTGGTTCATTGAAATATAAGAACAATTCCTATCTTTATGCCTTGATTAGATTCTTGATATGATATAATTGATCTGAGAAGTCCTTTTAGTCGATAGCCTTGTTAGGGATTATCTTCTATGAAGAGAAAATGATCTTTAATTCTTCCAACTTTGCTTTCTTTTCTTCGCTCAGTAAAGATGGTGATTCGGTGTTCTTCTTCTTCACCATAATGATTTGAGACAAAATGATTTTAATTTAGGGATTAGGGTTATGTAAGAAAGAAAGAGAGAAATTTCAACAGTGATGAAGTGATTGAATATTTCAATTTGTATTTTTCTTTTATGAAAAGGTGGAAAATAAGATATGTAGAGAAAAAATAGAAAGCCTTCCAAAGATGGTAATAAATATTCTCGATAAACAGATGGAATGAAATAAACATTAATCAAATATATTCAAATAACCAAAAGTTTTAGAAATTAACAAAATCATATGGATAAATCTCATATTTTGAGCAAAAATATCTGTATAAAAATATTTTGAGCAAAAATATGTATATATATATATATATGCAGAGCTAAAAATAAAATGTTAAAAGACATATATAGCATGCTAAAATCATACGTAATTTGATTAACAATGCATATATGATTAAAACATAAACTATAATACTTTAGACATATTATACTTTTAAATAATGAATTAAAAATGAACATACCAAGTTATCTTCTTAAAGACACAAATCGATCCTCACTTAATGGTTTTATTAAGATATTAGCAAGCTATTTTTTGGTAGGCCCAAAAATTACTTTGATATCTCATCTTTGAATATGTTCTCTAATGAAGTGATGTTGAATCTCGGTATCCTTTATCCTTGAGTATTATATAAGATTTTTAGATACATTAATTGTACTTGTATTATCATAATAAATTAGAAAATTACATATTTCAATTCATATTCTTCTAATTATTACTTTTTCCATAGGATTTATGCCACACAAATTTTGATTAAGACATACTTGGCTTCAGCTGTTGATAATGCCATGGATGTTTGCTTCTTGTTAAACCATGAAATAAGACAATGACTAAGAAATTAACATGCACCTAAAATGCTTTTTCTATCAACTCTACTTACTGTAAAATCTGCATCATTATAGCTAACTAGATCAAGTGAAGTATCTTTAGGACATTAAAGACTTAAATCTTGAGTACCATTAAGATACCAAAGAATCCTTTTAATAACAATTAAATATGACTCCTTAGGATTAGTTTGAAATCTTGTACATAAACACCCATTAAAGTGAATGTCAGGTCTTGTTATAATTAAATAAAATAATGAACCGATCATAACTCAATATATCTTGATATCTATACTTTTACCTTTTTCATCCTTTTTAATTTTCACCATTGGACTCATAGGAGTACCATTAGCCTTATCATCATTCATTTTAAATTTCTTTAAAAGTTCCTTTATGTACTTTGCTTGATTGATAAAAATTCATTCCTTACTTTATTTGATTTGGAATCTAAGGAAAAATGTGATTTCTCTCATCATGCTCATTTCAAATTTCGTTTGCATCAAATTTGCATAATCCTTACACATAAGCTCATTAGTTTATCCAAAAATGATATCATAAATATATATTTGAACAATAAGTATGTCATGCTTATAATATTTTGTAAATAATATTGTATCAACTTTGTTGGTTTATGAAAATATGTTTAGCAGTGGAAGATGTAATTTAAAAATTTAAAACACATGATTTCATTAGATTTAGCAATCCCATTCATAAAACACATCAATAATTAAGAAGATTAATAAGAAGAGATCAAAAACTTACTTTTATGTAAACCACCTTCTTTCTTGTTCGTTAGAAAAGTTGTAGAAAAATTTTCAATCCCCAACGTAGAGGATCTCCAAACTATCCATATAAGCAACAAGAATGATTAGTAATCAATATTACTTGTTTTATTTTTGAGACTAGTAAAACAAAACAGAAAAGAATAGATGAAGAAAAGATGAATTCGATTTTCTTCTTAATCTCTTATCAAAAAGATGAATTGATCTTCTTGCTCTTAAGCTGCAAATTGCTTGGACCAATGGAAAAAGAAGGTTTCCAAACTTGCTTCTATGTGTCCGCTTGTTTTCCAAAAACGTAATACCTAAACGTAAATAGGTTTAAGGTCTAATAAGTTAGATCATGTGCATATCACATCCTTCAGGCATGTGACTTGCATGTGACTAACTTGAATCTCCTTCCCAGAAGCACATAATAATCATCTTCACTCCCTTTTAATTCATCACACATGAATAAGTCATGTGACAATCACATATTTACCATTAAATGATTTAATTCCATTCAAATCCGTACATAATATGCATATAGAACATGTCTTCTTAAATCACTTGTATCTTGAGTTCTACTTATCAGATTTAAGTGATCTTAGTATCAAATCGAAGCTCTATTCATGCTCTTTCAAATGAACATAAATTATTTAGGTTATCTCATAATCATAAAACATTATTTCATTAACATCTATTCATGATTATCATTCCTCTTACTTTTAGTGTGCGATCTTTTGGGTTCTTGATATATTGGCAATATATGAATATATTATTAAACTTCATTTAATATTATTATATGTAAATCAAGAGTGGTGTCTAGTCACACATCATGACTACCTAAATTTCAAGAGGTCATTAGTTTGACTACAACTCTTCTATATCAGATTCCATGCAATAAACTCCTTTCACCATCTACTATCTCATTCAGGTTTGAGAATGGATTAATATCAACTCAATGCATAATCAAGTGTGTTAGATCATGCCCTAAATTTGATGTTTCATGTACCATAATTTTTATTCCTAAAATGCCCTTATGAAACTCATTCATCAATAGGCATTCAACTCTGGCTAGAGATTCTTAAATAAAAAATATTATATGAATTAATGAGATAAAACCCTTACATTTAATCTGGGGTGGTGAATCCTTTATTAATAAACAAATACCTTTAACTACTTCACACTATATGTAACCTCTAAGTTATGAATGTTTTCTAAGGAGGAATAAAATATAAGAGTCAAAACATAGTGATCCATAATTAAGATAACCTTGTTATCTCAAGTCTTAAGTATACTTGCACTACTGATATGAGTAAGATATATTTCACAGACTTAGATTAATCATCCATATAAAATCTTACTGGCAAGGTCTCCAATGAGTCAGTCTCAAACTGCCCATCCACATGTTCACTTTAGATAACTCTTGTCATGATGAATGAGAATCATCCCAAAATGAAGTATAACATGTGTTGATCTTAACCGCATTAATAATATCCATTCTTATTAATACATTAATTTAGATATTGAACATTTGCATACAGTAAGAATCTCATTTCATAAACTCTTTATGAATTCCCTTGTACTATTCTAATATGTTAGAATTCATTATTTAGTTAATAACCTTTTAAGCAAACTAACTAATAAATAATGCCTTTTATTGATAAATCATTCAATATTAAATTACAATAAAACATGATGCTCTAGAGTATACATTAACAAACTCCCACTTGCGCTAGAGCCATTCATACATAAACTTCAATCCCATGGAAGTTATATGTCTATTATGCTTGCTCTGTGTCAATGCCTTAATAAGAGGGTCTGCCACATTCTGCTCTTTGGGAACTCTGTTAACCTCCACTTCTCATCTACCAATGAGCTCTCTAATCAAATGGTATCTCCTAAGTACATTTTCACTCTTTTAGTGAGACCTAGGCTCCTTTGCTTGAGCTATTGCTCCATTGTTATCACATAATAGACGAATAGCTTCTGCACTACAAGGAACCACACTAAGTTTGTGAATGAACTTCCTTATCCATATGGCCTCCTTTACTATATCTGATGTGGCTATGTACTCTACCTCCATCATAGAATCTGTTGTAGTCTCTTGTTTAAAACTCTTCCAAACAACTGCACTATCATTCATCATGAACACATAAGCTGATTCAGATTTACAATCATCTTTATCAGATTAGAAACTAGCATCTATATACCCAGTTAATTACAAATCCTCTTCTTCATATACTAAGAATATATCATTAGTTCTTCTCAAGTACTTGAGGATATTCTTGACAGCTGACTAGTACTCCTCTCAATAACTAGATTGGAACCTGCTTGTGATCCTTAAAAAGAATACCACATTTGGTCTAGTACATAACATAGAATAAAAATGGATTTAATTCTTGATATATATGGAATCCTAGTCATGTAATCTTTCTCATCTTGTGTTTAGAACACCATGCTTTAGAAGGACATTTCCCATGTACTATAGGAATATAAACCCTTCTTTGAAATATCCATACTAAACCTCTTTAGTACCTTGTCTATGTAAATAGGCTGTGAAAGACCAATAAGCCTTCTTGATCTATCTGTATAGATTCTTATACCTAAAATATAAGTAGCTTCTCCAAGGTCTTTCATGGAGAATTGTTTAGAGAAGCAAACTTTAACACTCTGTAAAAATGAAACATCATTTCCAATGAGTAATATGTCATCTACATATAACACAAGGAAAGTAATTACACTCCCACTATCCTTTTTATAAATACATGGTTCATTAATGTTTTGAATGAAGCCAAATTCTTTAACTACTTCATTAAAATGTATGTTCCAGCTCATTGATGCTTGCTTCAATCTATAAATGGATCTTTAAAGTTTGTATACCTTATTACTATCATTTGGATGTGAAACCATCAGGTTGTGTCATATACACTTCCTCAAGTAGATTTCCATTAAGGAAAGCTATTTTCATATCCATTTACCATATCTCGCAATCATAATGAGTAACAATAGTAAGTAAAATTCTTATGGATTTAAGCATAGCTACTGGTGAGAAAGTTTTATCATAGTCAATTCCTTGTTTTTGACGATAACCCTTTGCCACCAAGTGAACTTTATAAGTAATCACATTACCATTCATGTCTATCTTCTTTTTGAAGACCCACTTGTACCCAATGGGTTTTATCACCTTAGGTGGATTAACTAGAGTCTACACCTGGTTCTCTGACATGGAATCCATTTCAGGCTTCATAGCTTTTAACCATAAGTCATATTCTAAACTTTTCAAAACTTCATCATAATTTATTGGCTCATCATTCTCAACTAATAAGATTTCCCTATTCTCATGAATAAGGAATTCAAGCCTCTTAGACATACTTCTTATTCTGGTTGAGCATCTGGGAGCTTGTGTTTCCATAGGTTCTAATTCTATATCAGTAAGATCAATCGGTTGATCTGCTTCATCTTGTAGTGATTGAACTTCATCAAATTCAATTATACTCCCACTATCTCTAATTAGAAGATATTCTTTCTCTAAGATATCAACATGCTTTGAAATAATCAACTTTTATTCCAAAGAAGATAGAAGTAATATCTTATGGTTTCCCAAGGATATCCCACAAAATAGCATTTTTCAGACTTTGCCTTAAGCTTGTTTGACATTGTCCTCTTAATATAAGAAGGACAACCCTATACCTTCAAATAACATAAGATAGGTTTCTTGTTATACCACATCTCATATAGTGTAACATTAACCGATTTAGATGGAACTATGTTCAAAATATGAATAGCAGTCTCCACTGTATAGCCTCAAAATGATTTAGTAATCCTGCAAGGTTCATCATGGACCAAACCATATCTAATAAAGTTTGATTCCTCTTTTCTGATACACCATTATGTAGAGGTGTATAAGGAGGTGTCCATTGAGATAAAATCCCATTATCTTTGAGATATTCAAGAAACTCTTGGCTTAGGTATTCACCACCTTGATTGGATCAAAGAGTTTTAATAGTCTTACTAAGTTGTTTATCTACTTCATTTCTAAATTCTTTGAACTTTTCAAAGGCTTTGGATTTATGCTTCATTAAGTACAAACATCCATATTTGGAATAGTCATCTATGAATTTGATTAAGTAGCTGTATCCACCTTTGGCATGTATGAATATAGGACCACATACATCTGAATGTATGAGTTCTAATACCTTTTTAGCGCTTCCACCTTTTCCTTTAAAAGGTGATTTTATCATCTTGCCTAATAAATAAGATTCATATATTTCATAAGATTCATAATCAAATAAACCCAAGTTGCCTAGTTTGTGCAACTTAGACATGCGAGTGTTGTTTATATGGCTAAGATGATAATGCCATAGAAATAGTAGATTAAGAGTTTCAACTTTAATTCTCTTAGTTTGAATATTGTAAATGAGGTCTCAGTTATTCAGTATATATATTCCATTCTCAACATTTGCAAAAAATTAAAACATACCATCTTTAAATATTGAACAACCATTGTTATTAATGGAAAAACTAAATCCTTGTTCAATAAGATAAGATACTGAAATAAAGTTCTTATTTAAACTTGGAAAAAAATAATAATCATTGAGTTCTAATTTTAAACCAAAAGCTAAGTATGAAATATAGGTTCCTATTTTTAATGCAATAACTCATGCTCCATTAGCAACCCTGATATTTGCATCATTCCTACTTAGCCTCCTCCTGCTGACGAGCCCCTGCAAATCATAACAAATGTGAGATGCACATCCAATATTTAATACCTAACTTTCATTATTAGAAACAATATTAGATTTAACCTCAATCATAAATATACCTAAAGAAGAAACACAGTTCTTCTTTACCAGCTCCAGATATTCCTTGCAGTTTCTTTTCCAATGCCCTTCTCTATTGCAATGGAAGCAAATACCCTTGGGGGGGGTTTCTATAACTTTCTTACCTATACCTCCTTTGGGCTTCAGGGCTGGCTTTTTACCCTTCTTCTTGACTATGCCATTCTTGTTGGTAGGCCTAAAAGAACTAACTACCAATGCTACTTTAGCACTCTTTTATTGGCATCCTGAGCATATTTCAATAGCCAGTTCCTGTCTTAGTCCAAAACCAAGACCCTCTAGCCTTTAAATATAGCTATGCATCTTAATGCCATGTAGCACAATAGATGACCCTTCTACCATTTTACACCTAAAAAGTGCCTTTGAGAGTTCAAATCTCTCAGTCCTTACTTTTTCCTTAAAAAGCATTTTAAGATAAGTATCCATAGCACGAGAGTTCATAGTCTTGCATTGCTTCTAAAGATCATTCTCCATAGCTTCCAGTATAATGCTGCTGGTTATCTCATCCTCCTACTTAAACTTATTGTAAGCATCTCTGACTTCATCAGAGGAGTTGGCTACAAGCATGCATGGATAAGCTTGATCCAATACATAAGCTATATGTTCATCTCTTAAAACTATTTTGATTTGGAAAATCCAATCAATGTTGTTGATCCATTCAGTTCATGTTTGAGAATTCCATGGAGATAAACTTTTCTTGATATTTTAGAAAATCTAGAGAAAAAGGAGAAATAGTGTGTCATTAAAAACATCATGTATTTAAAAACATAATAAGGTCTTTTATTAGTTTATCTATTGCTATTTTATTTTGAACCAATAGCCCTCAACTACAAATCCAGAAAGGTCATGCTTCGCCTTCCTTAGTCAGTCAATATCCAATGACCATTAAGCACAATCTTGAGTATGCTCAATAAACTAAAACTTAATATCAATAGGTAGACATCTCTCATGTCAATCACATCTATATATGACTACTGAATCATTAGATTATCAACTTTTCTTGATATATATGTTATCTCACATAACACAATTCCCCAATCCGGCCTATAAAACATTTTACCTTAGGTATGCCCAACAAATAAAATGATTTATTTAAATCCAACCAATTTTTTAAAACTTGGATATACCCCATGTTAAATAGGCTTGAGTATGCTCAACCACCTAAATGACAAGAAGCTTTCCACCCTTATCTTAGAAAATGGAAGGCCTTAGATTTATATTCCTTTAAGGGATTTGTTTCCTTTTACGTTATTTAAAACATTCAAGGCGGGTATGTTCAATTGGTGCACCATGCATGGTCCTAGCTCATGCATGCTATGACATGCTTATGCATCTTATACATTCATAATTATAATAATTTATAATATAATGATTATGGACTTTAAGTCTAAGGTCAAACCTAGGTTATGCATGATTTTACAAACCCTTAAAAATTTCAAATAAGACTACTTTATTACAAATTTTATCTTGGAGTTGCTTTTGGTCACACCTTGCTCCTTTGCCCCTTTTGTCTCCTTTTATATCTCTTTTATAACCTATGTAATCTAATTACAAATTTCAATAGTAGAAACCCTAAGTTACATTTAGGGTGAGTAGATGAGAAGAGGAATACAAAAGAATTTAAGGAAAAAGACAGGACTCGCAGACCTTATTTACCAAAATTTATAAAATAATGTATATGCTTAATCACATTGGGCTAAGTCCATAATCACCATCATGCCATATATTCATCCATCTATACATTCAAGATGCTTAAAAGAATAATCTTCTTGTAATGTCATTTTGGTTTTCCATTTTAAAATTCAAACATACTTTGCCTTTTAAAATAGTTGTTGGGCTTGCATTTGAAAACATATGGTTTTGCATGTTTGGAATTCTATTTGAATAAATTATTTATTAAATTAAATAATCATCTAAAAAGTAATATATTAATTATTTAATCACACTTTAAATATTAACATATCACTTAGAAGTCATAACAGAAGTCAAAAAGTAGAAAACTTATAAGACTCCTTACCATGCTCAAATTGCTCCATTTAAAAGTTTTAATTCAAATAAAATACTTATTAATCTCTAAAATTAATAAAATTTCATTTTCAAAACCTTTCATGTATCTAAAATACTAAAATACATTAATTAATAGAAAAACATGAGCAATTATATTCAAAAAAATGAATGTTTTACAAATAGATTTCCTATGCACATATGAACATAAATTCCACAAAATCACTTCCAAATCAAATCATAATTCATTCAAAATGCTTAATCATCAAGTTAAAATGTTAAATAATTGATCCATTACATTTTCAATAATTGAACATGCAATAAGCAAGCAAAAACATTAAGAATAAAATAAAAAAATCATTCGGCCTTATCAACAAGAGCATGCACAATATATGAGTTTTTATCTCATAAAAATTCTATATATGTATTCAGTTTTGTTTTATAGAAACCAAGCTAATTTAGTGAAAAATAAGTGGTTAAAATTTCAAATCCAAACTCAAACAATAATCTCTTTAAATATAAAAATGCTGTAAGCCATAATCATTCCAAAAAACTGAAATTTTATGTATTTTATGCATAGATTGCAACACCAAATCGCTCTGATACCACTATTGGTTTATGAAAGCGTATTTAGTAGTGGAAGATGTAATTTAAAATTTGCATCAAATTTTCATAATCCTTACACATAAGCTCATTAGTTTATCCAAAAATAATATTATAAATATATATATTTTTTTGAACAATAAGTATGTCATGCTTATAGTATTTTGTGAATAATATTGTATCAAATTTACCTTTTTTAAATCATTTTCCAATAAAAATGTATTGAATCTATCATACCAAGCTCTAAGGACTTGCTTAAGACCATATAATGTTTTTGTTAGTTTAAAAACATAATTTGATTTTTCAAAATCTTAAAAACTAGGAGGTTGTTTTACATAAACTTTCTCATTTATAAAACCATTCAAAAATGCACTTCACATCCATTTGATAAAGCATGACATTTTTATAAAATGCAAAGGTACATAAAAGTTGAATTACTTCAAGTATAGCAACTCAAGTAAACGTCTCATCAAGATTAATACCTTCTTCTTGGTTGTAACCTTGAGTAATTAATATTTCTTTATTTCAAACCACATTACCTCTCATCAAGTTTATTTTGAAACATCAATCTTGTTCTAATAATTGTATGATCCTTCAATTTAGGAACATGTGTCCATACTTTTTTTCTTTCGAATTGGTTAAGTTCCTCTTACATTTCATTGAACTAGCTTTCATTACTTTAAGCTTTAATAACATGTTTTGGTCCAATTTAGGAAATGAAAGCCATGTTTCGAACAAGATTCCTTATTTGAGATCTTATCATTATCTTCTCGAATGGACTAGTCAACATGCCTTCTTTTACATAGTTCATATGGTATTTTCACTACTTAGGAAAATTGTGTTCTTCAATCATTTGTTCTACACTTTCTTATTCATCAAGAAAATTAGCTGATTAATTTTGTTCTTTTATTGAAATAGCAAACTATTTTTCCTGCATACTAATATTATTTCTTGCATAATCATCATCAATAGAATCTCTACTAGGTAAAGTTTAATTAGCTCATCAAAAACATGTATAGATTCTTTAGCAATCATAGTACATTTATTAACTACTTTATACACTTTACTTTGATTAGAAAAATCAAGAAATATTACTACATCTAATTTAGCAAGCTAATTTTTATCATTATTCAACATAAAATATTTACAATCAAACACATGAAAATAACTTTCATTGGGTTTTCTACCTTTCAACAATTTATATGATGTCTTTTTCAAAATAAAGAGCATGATTGAGAATGTAGCATGATGTGTTGATTGCTTTGACCCAAAAGTAACAATAATTAATCATGTAAGAATCCAAAAATAACGTGATTAACTAACATATCTAATGATAAAAGATATTTAATCCAAAATAATAAAAGTTAAAAAAATCAATTAAATCAAAATCACTTGAGTTAATTAACATAAACTTAAACTCAATTAATATCAATTTTGACATTCATCAAAATTGAAAAGTCAACAAAATTTATCTTAAATCATTTAATGAATATTTATAAACAATAGATAATTGAAGTTATACTTCACTATAATATTTTTTTATGATTCTCATCATTTCCAGGGATAAACCTCCTTTTTTAATATTTCTAAATTTGTATTTATATGGCTATCTTCTTAATCAATGCATCTTTTTTTTTAAATCTTGCTAATCACGTATAAAACTAATATAACCCCTTTCTCATATTAATATTTTGATACAACTAGGACTTTATATCTTAGAGTCATAATTAACTCAAACCATCCAACATAACTTTAATAGGATACTTGAATCCTTACATAAACTTAATTCAAATATAAATGAATTTGAATTAAATTTTATTCTATAAATAGAAGCAGAGTAGCATACTTTCCATAACTATGGATTAAACTATTCCCTTAGAAGCTCAAATTGATACCACCAAACAAGCTTGAAATCATATAATAATCCAGGTAACCCTCCAAGATTGTATTAAAACAAATATTACATTATCTTGCTGTTTCTCTTTTTAATCCTTTGTTCCTTTCATATGTATATTCTTTCATGAACTCGACACCTTAAATTACATTGAGATCATATTTTTTGACTGTCTTTCTTTTTACTAATCACCTTCGTATTTAATGAATTAAGAATTATTTTTAACTTCCAGTTACCATTTACAAAAGAAAACCTTATAAAGAGCCAAGTTTTCCCAACTCAATTATCACTAACTTTAATTAACCAGTCAATCATTTTTTTATTTTATGTAATTATTATTTCACTTGAAACTCCACACATTACACCATAAGCACATACAAATTGAAGATAAGCCCTCATTTTTTCATGCAATAGATGTGCCTCAATTTAATATACTATTAGTAGCCTTTTATGCCTTTGATTTTTTTCCTCATGATTTCCAACTAACAAATTCTATTCATTGTCATCTACCTTTTAATTTAGCTTTATTTTCTATTTATTTTATGCTTCGCATGTATATTACTATCACACCTCCATGGTGACACATAACTTTGATCTTTTAATTTCTCTAATTTCTTCCAATTTGCTTACTTTTATAATCCTTTATGAATGAATTTATAAGTCAATGCAAATTGCTCAACTTAATAATATCGTAACAACTACATATTTTCTTCATACTCATATTTAATTTGTTTGCTCATTCTTAAAGTTGACAAACATTATTTTTTGCTCCTCTTCAAATTGCATTTTTTCCTTATAAGAGAAAAAAAAGGTTTCTATACATGACTTTTTTATGCTTCTTTTTTTCCTTCTACTTTTTCCTTTTAACTTTGCCCTTTCCCATTAAAAATCAATAACAATTTTTTAGGATAATGTTGATGCTTAAATTATCATACTCCATTAAAGTCAAGGAACATCATTCAATTACCTAAATAAAATGATTAATTTTAAGATTACTTAATTATCATGAATAATCAAACCGATAAGTAACTTGATAATCAAACTAATAAGGCAACTTGACTTTAAAAGTAGTCAATTATTTTAAGCTAACTTAATTATTATATTAAGTCAAGATTCAAGCAACTCAAAGATTGTTCATCATAAAAGGCAACCATCTTGATTATCATAAATAATAAATTGATAAGGTGATTTGATTATAAATTTAGTCAATTATCTTTAGATGATATGATTCTTTATGCTTAGTCAAGATTCAAGAAGAGTGTTTCAACTTGAAGCTTCGATATAAAATATTCTTCACTTCAACGACTCATAACCACGTTACTTATCAAGACTTGATAGCTAATTGTTGAAGTGATTAAAATTCATAAATTATGCTTTTTCTAATCAACTTAGGGTTATCAACTACCATACTGGATCTCTTAAAGTAAACATAATCCAAATTGAAGCTCATATTGACAACAAGCAATGGTCATGCATTAAGATTTCAGAAGATAAGAGTAATCATATGCACTTTGTTACACCTATAAATAAGGGGCTAGAAGAATATGTATATAAATTCTTAAGAAATGAACTAATGGTAAAAATGTAAATTTTGAGAACTTTGGATTTAAGCTTATTTTAAATTACATAAGCATAATTGGGTCAATCACGGAGACTAAATATAACGTATTCGGGAAAATAAGTATAGTATAATAGAATAATATTCAGAATAAAAACTAAGTTTCATATACAAATTAAAGGTATTGAAGTTAAATATGCTTAACTGGGGAGGATGGGTGACCTCCCTGGGAAATGGGCGATTTTCAATCGCATAAGCCATTATAGACAATTTAAGCTATGAAATCTTGTCTCGAGTAAATTGGGAATACTATTAAGCTATTTGGAGGTGTTTGGGATTCAAATATAGTTAAGTATATTGAATAGGACACACTTGGTATTATTGGAAAAGTTAAAGGGTAAAGTTGGAATTTTATAAAACTGGTAAAGGTAATCTTAGAAATTCCAATTTTAGGGATTGAATTGCTAATAATGGAAGTTGAGGGACTTAATTATAACATTTAAAGATTATAGAAGGACCTATTTGGTAAAATTGAAAGTTTAGGGGTTAAAGTGTAAGTGTGTAAAAATTTAAGGACTAAAGTGGTACTTTTTTCAACTTAAAGCCTTATATTTATTATATTTATTAAATTAAGTAAATAATAAGAGGAAAGAAGGGGGGAAAAGTCAAATTCTTGAGAAGAAAGAAAGGAAGAAAATCATTTTCAAGGTAAATTCTTAACCATTTTTCATGATTTTTTAAAAAAAGAAATTGATAGAAAAAGTAGTAGTTTTTGATTCTCTATCATTTGATATAAATTTTGCCTTGAGAAAGTGGAGGATTAAGTTGGAGGGAGTAAAAGATGAATTAGGGATTTTTGGGAATTTTTGAGTGAAGGTGAATTTAAGTTGATTTCAAAGTAAAAGAAGTTAGAATAACATACATTTATTATGATTTAAGCCTTGGTTTGAATTAAAATGATGTAAAACTATCACACCTTTCTGAGGTACGACATGCTCTCGTAGAATAATTAACAATCACCAAACAATGGAAACCATTAATTACTCTACAAGGGGTGTAAAATTTTTTTATATATATATGTAAAATATTTACTACGTATTAAATTGCGAAATAATAACCTTACATTACATATTACATTTACTGCCTTAAACATTACTATAATTACTTGATTTATTTACTTAGATATTTTAAACTAGTTCAAGTCCTTATCATCAAGTGAGTCCTACTGAAAAGGTGCTTTGGAATCCATGTTCTCCATCCGTCTGTTAACCTGCATTCATCAAATATCGAACACTAAGTATATTACTCAATGGTACTTAAACAATATAATATAGAAAATATTATCAAAAACACATCATAAACAATAATAATCCACGTAATCCAATTCATCTTAATAGTAATATCACCATACAATCGTATAATATATATATATATATATTGAACATTTCAGATTGATATACTTTTATTTGTTCTCTAAAATATTCATATCATTGATCATCAACATCGATACTTTATTAAAGTTGTTTATAACATATTTTATTTCCTTCAGTAAATCATTATTATTTACAATAATAACTCATACATTAATAATTTTATCCTCTTAAAATACTATTTCATCATACTAACAACATTTAAGAATTAATATCATATATTATTATTCTACCATAAGTTTTCTCAATAATCTAAATTTCTCAAACACATGTATAAACCAATATCATCACTTTCATAAATATTTTAAAATATAATAAAATCCTGCAAGTGTTCATAAATGTCATCTTTCACTTTATTACATATTCCTTCCATTAATAATTCATAATATAATTAATAAAATTAATTATTTTCTTGATTAACATTCATTATAAATGGCATTAATGAATGATATTATACTTCATCATTTTATCATCGTTTCTGAGTATAAGAACCAATCTCTATATTCCACTACTTTTATTATATAATTATATTTATCGTATTAGAAATGACAATAACTACTTTAAATGCATCATTAACATAATCCATTAAATCATACCATAAATCATTATTCAATGCAATACTTATAAGAACATGATTATGATGCATTCATCACTTTATCATCATGTTTATATATCATTTATTCATGTATTTCATAATGCATAAATGAGAAATATTATCTATGAGAATGCATTCGTGTCATGCATTCTCCCTCTTATTTTCCTATATCAATTCATTTCATAAAAATTGTCCTTTTGACATTCTGGACCATTCATATCATATGCATTCTTGGTACTAGGTCTACATCTCATTTCATTTCTATGGTTCAACAAACTGGAATCCATTTCACATTTATTTCATGACTTTCCTTTTATTTCCCATAGGAATTCATTTCATAATACTTGAGAACCTTTTTCATTTATCATTTCTTCACTTTTGCTCTTTTTACTCCTTCTTTATTTCTCCATGTCATGTCATGATTATGCATATGTCAACTAATGTTTCATGATATGATATGTATACTTTAAGTTTGATGCTATAATGAACATATATAAGCTCCATAATAATGAATCATTCATCATCCATTAGATATAGCATCCATAACACATATTCATTGATATTAATTAAAATACCATGATATAATAATTAATCATCAATTTTCATCATGAATTATTTACTATAAACTTATCATAACATAAATTAAGTAGCTCATTTAAATAATTATTTATTATAATTATAATAATTTATACATTATTATTATTTTTTTCACTATTAATCAGTCACTGATATTAGAGACTACAGACTAAATTCAGAAGGATTATATTTCCCTATGAAAATGTACATATATATATGCTACCATTCTGTTACATGATAAGGAAAGATTTACACAAATCACTCCTACAAACTAGGAAGATAACTGTGAATAGGATATTTCCTATACTTATCCTTTGTATCATGTTTATTTGATGTACTAATGTACTACGGGACCCTACACATCAGAATGTACTAATGAAAAAATATTTTTGACTCTTGTATTTGATGGTTTATAAGACTATTTATGACTTTTAGCTAACAAGCAAGTTTCACAAGTCACAGAATTATTACTGGAAAACAACTTAGGAAATAACAACTTAAGGTATCCTATAGAGGGATGGCCTAATCGTCGATGCCATAACCATTGTTATCTATCAGATATCCCACAAGATAACGTAACTGTCCCATGTTGAGCCATGTCATCCACGTAGTAGAGTCCATCACGCTCAGTTTCATGCCCAATCATCTTCCCTAACTGAATATCCTGTAACAAACAGAAAGTGGGATACATGAGTACAATACAATTCAATTCCCTTGTAACATGACTAATGGATAATAATTTACAGGATAATTCTGGGACATAAAGACAATTTTTTAAATTTAGAGAGGTTGACAACTCAATTGCCCCTCCCCCTTAGACTCAGGATAAATTCCTAGTGGCACTCAAAATCATTGTCTTGAAAGTTTCTGACGTTGTGACAAAATCATTTTTATCATTTGTCATCATGTCTGTAGCCCCATAATCAAAAAGCCACTATGATGTTTGTACTATACTGTGAATTGAGTTCTTTTGAGCGTTGGTTGCTGCTACTGTTTGAGCATGTCCCACTACTCCTTTTTGTTTTCTGCCATTATCACCAGCTTCATTAGCCTTACCAACAACGGTGGCCATCCCTAGTTGTGCTTCACGTGCTCTGGGCACCGTCCATCCATTGGGGAACCCAATACTTAGATAACACTCCTTTTGTAAGTGTTGGCTCTTCCCACAATTGGTACACCTTAGGTGACTTCGATCCACCCTGCCTCTACCATCACCACCCTGACGTGGTGCCGCTGGGATTCCCTTCCTTGAATTTGATCTGGGTTGGGTGGTAGCAAGTCCCTGACCAACTCTCAACCCGTTCTCTGCTTCTTCCAATCGAGGCTGAGCCACTAACCGTGATGCCACCATTAAACCAGAGCCAATTCCGCTTGAGGCACTTGATGCTGATGATGGGATCCAACTCTTCTCTACTCCCATAGCAACCCTCCTGTCCTGCTCACGTTGAACGGCGGTATACGCCACTTCTAGAGATGGGAGGGGTTCTTGTTTCAATAAGTCTCTCCGATCGGCTTCAAACTCCTCTCCAATCCCTACTAAGAACTGATAAAGTTTTGATTCTGACCTTAGTCAGTTGAAAATACCGATATCTTTTGGGCACACCATTAGATTGGGTTGGTGGGCTTTGATCTCTCGCCAAAGTTGCTACAACCGACTGTAAAATGCCTTTATGGTTTCTGTCCTCTACCTTGCGATATTTGCCTTCACATTCAGTTCATAAATTTGGATGCCTCCACTACCCTGGCTATAGGTTATTGCAAGACCATCCCAAAGATCCTTTACTATGGGATATTCGACGTAGTTAACCACCATCTCAGCCTCCATATTCTCAAAGATCCACGAACATACTGATAGGTCCTCTTGCTCCCACTTTGCATACGTAGTTAAGTACTTAGCTGGTGCTTCTGGAACACCCATGATATGGGCTAACTTGCCCCTTCCTCCAATTGCCAGGCGCATCAATCATGCCCATAAGGGATAATTATTTTGATTCAATTTTGTACTAAGAGTAACTGTTTGAGGTATTGACTATGTTTGGGTGTTTGGTTGCAAGTTTTGGAGTAATCTGGCTAACTGCTCAGCCAGGGAATCTCCTCTTTGAAGATCCCCTGTTCTACCAGAATCAACAGTGCTTCCTTCGTCATTGGTCATGATTACTCGGGAAAGGTATACTAAGGTAGACAATGAAGCGGTAATTTTGGTATCCTAAGAGCAGGATCAAAAAAAGCTCTGATACCATATTAGAGACTACAGACTGAATTCAGAAGGAGTATATTTCCCTGTGAAGATTTACACATATATGCTACTACTCTGTTACATGATAAGGAAAGATTTACACAAATCACTCCTACAAACTAGGAAGATAATTGTGAATAGGATATTTACTATACTTATCCTTTGTGTCATGTTTATCTCATTCTAACAACTAATACTTATGTGATACGATAACATGTTCTAGCATGTGTTGAACTTTCAAACCCCTTTTTATGTCTTAATTCTCTTATTATAACTTCATAAAAATCATTTCATATTTATACTTTCTAACTTGCATGATATGTATTTTATAATATATAAAATCATGTTAAAATTATAAATTCATCAAATATAATACTATACATAACTTATGTTATGCAATCGATATTATTAAATATAATAATAATAATCATTCCATCATATAAATTTTACTTCCTTACTTATATATTTAATTCATGACATTAATTAATATTCTTAAATGTCAAGTCATAAACATATGCATCTGAATAAATTATCTTGCATAATTCTTCTCATAATTTATTATCGTCACATGGTAAAATAATTTTTCCCTTTTAAACAATTTCCATACTATCACTATATTTATAATTATGTAAATATTAATCTTATTTCTTCATTTACATCATTTCATATTTTTTCTATAACTACCAACCATTACTCATAATTTTAATTTGATTATATCATAATAAAAATGAACCTTATTATAAAAATCAACATAATAACAATTAATTTATTCTATAATAATAAGTAGTAATCATAACTTTTATCAATAATAAGACTTTGGCATACTTTAATCATCATAATATCATATGTTATCATTAATCTTATAAATATTATAATAATAAAATACTTCATAAAAATCAAATTTTAACAACATAAAATTTTCATGACAATAAATTAAGTAAACAATTACCATATCTACCAATTATATGGAATCAACATATATATTAATCAGTATGTCATAAAATAATATCATTAATAATTATCTTTTCTATTATTAATGATTTTTACTTTAATTTCATTATCTAATATTATATATATATATTACTATCATTATTTTATATATATTAATATCATCTCAATAAATATATACATCATCATAAATCAATTAATATAAATACCATGATATACATTATCATAACTCATACAACATCCCTACGAAAAATCATATTTAAATGTAACGTAATCATTCACGTTTATATTAAATAAAAGAATAAAATAAAACATGTAATCACATGTTAAAAATTAGGGTAAGTTCATACTTACCTGCTGATCCAATTATTAAGGAATCAGCTAAAAAGTACAAACCTGATTTTTCTGTTCTCCTAAAAATTTCCAATGATTTGTGTTGAAATTCACTCTGAATCACATAATATCACAAATTAAATATTTATCTTTAATTAATAAATTAATTTCATGGTTAATCATCTATTATTCATATTTAACAAATCATATATTACTATAAAACAATCAATTATTCATCAATTCAAAGCATTACTTAACATTAATTAAGAAACCATATTATCCCTTTCATTCATATTATTATTTATATTAATAATATTTATTATTTGTAATTCAAACCAAATGTAATATGTATCTTATATTAATTTAATATGGTTTCATACTATTTAAAAATTATATTTTATTTAAACTTTCATCATT
>CANYBF011816933.1:0-19999 GCA_948192965.1 Dalechampia spathulata | reverse complement strand
TGCATGAACATCACGTGTTTCCGCAGCACAACCACCATTAAGCTTAGAGTGGGTCCCCATACGACGAGTTTACGATGTATCCCTGACATCACAGGTATTGGTTCTCTTAGAGGGTCATTGTCTGTGTCGTGGGAGCATGTCTGCCTGGGTATGGGCTGGGTGTGACAAGTGTTAATTAGAATCGGGTTCTTCTATCTGAAAATTAGAGAAGATTGTAGAACGGCTTCCTAGTCATCTTAAAAATAAGGAAGAATTGGTTCATATGAGGCTTTCTCGGTGTTCTATAACTAATTTGGTGATTTTACCATTGGATTATCATTGCATCGATGATCATGATCTAGCAATAATTAATTGTGGCTTGTGATTGGGAAGTCTTTCCATATTGATATTTTTCAAAACAAAAATTTATTTTATTATTTTTCTCTGATTATTTTAAATTATTTTAATTTTATTTTTGATGCAAAGAATCGAAGGTTCATTCCGTCCTTGTGGGATCGACCTTTCTTCCACTACTGCAAAATCATTAAATGTCACATCCTCATTTTTAGCGTGACAATTATTAATATTTTATTTACGGAAATTATACTCTATACGATCGAAAATAGGGAGATGATGTGAAATTTCAGAAAAAAAAGTATATTTCGAGGTAAAAAGTATAAATATTATGATAATGTTAAGAAATATCTAATGCGATTAAGAAATGATAATAAGATGATAGTAGACTAAGTCGAATACAAAAAAAATAAACTCGAACGTGTAAAATTGGATCGTGCGATAAATTGCACATATATCAAGGCAAAAAAATATATTTACGAATGCATGTAAATGCACACAATTGAGGAAATAAGATAAATTATGATTTTATTTGGAGTATATATCATTAAGTATGATTAAGAATCGTATAAATGATTTATACGAGTGAAAAATGTACGTATAATATATACGTATGAAAATAATTATGAATAGTGAAAAATGGAATATTAAATAAGTATATTGACATATTTATGTCTAAGATGATTTATAAAAAATAAGATTTGAGAATATAGAAAAGAAAATTTAATTAAGTGGAAATTGAATTATGATGTCATTAATGACAAGGATGATATAAACGAATAAGCTTAATTAAGGATTTAAGTTTATTAAGAATTATTAATTATGGAGTGATAATATAATTATGAAGGTATATAATGATAAGAAAATAATTAGAAAATAAGAAAAAAACAAAGAAAATTAAATTGATGATGTGTATGATGGAGTAAATTTCTTTAAGTATTAATTTAATGATGAGGAAATTAAATCATATAGATTGATGAGGTGGAAATTAAAAATTGAATTTTATATGTATGGGAAGATGGAAAAGAAATTAGAATTAAATAATGATGTATGGGTAAATGGAAAAGGATTTATTGTTGGTAGGTAGAGTGTGAGAGATAATATGTTATTTTGTTTAAAAAAATATATAAATAAATATTAGAAGGGGTATAAACGAATTAGAAGGTAAATGAGGGTATATGTACTAATTGTTGGTGGAAGGAAGTATGAATATATGTATTTTACATTTTGAAGGAAGGACAAACCGTATGTTTCATGTATGTGGGTTAAAATGGTATGTTTGAGGGGTATTTTGGTCCTTTCAAGAATGTTGCCCTAATTGACCCACACATCCTACGGTTAAAGAACAAAATGCCATTCTTTTCCTTTCATTTTCTTTCCAGTCGTATCCTCTCTATGTTTTCCTTCTTCCATGGCTCCTTTTTCTTATCTTCTTTTATTCTTTCTTCATGAAATCCCCATAGAAACCAAATCCCTTTATCTGCTTCATATGTTTTCCTTCTAAATCTTCATGGATAAGACAAAGACCATACGTTTAATGTATGGTGTGGGTTCAAGATATCTTCTTTTCGTTCATCTAAGAAGAAGCCGACCTATTATACTCTTGGATGCTAGAAATCGCAACTCATCAAGCTTCTTCTCATTCGGATTTTTTTTCAAGTTTGTGATGGTTTGGTATGTACGGGAGCATATCGTGGTGTAAAGGCCTGACATTAAATATCTACATTGGGGAAAGTAGGATTTAATTAAACGGTTTCGACACCCGATCAAATTTTGGTGCCTTTGTTGGAGATAGTAACTAATGTTCTTTTGATTCTTTGTTTATGACTCGATCTTTCATAAAAAATTTGAGCTTTGATACTGAAATTGATAAGACTACAAAGAGATTGAGGAAAGATGTGAAAAATAGAAGTCTAGCCTTTGTATTGGAGAGTTCGAGTACGTACAAAGAAGTAGCTAGTGAGGATGACGTGAATAACGAGAGTTTTAATGAAGTTATCATGGCTATCAATTGGCAAACTTTACGATAAATGGTTGTTGCACCAATAAATCAGACCCCGCTATGTATTACCTACGAGGATTTAACAGCTCCCTTGGAACTAAAATTGGGATTGATATAACTTTTTTCTACTTTTAGAGGACTAGAAAATAAGGATCCTTACAAGCACTTAAAAAAATTCTATATAGTTTATAGTGGCATGAAACCACAAGGTGTGAGTTTAGAACAAATCAAGCTAAGAGCTTTTCCCTCTTTCCTTGCAGATGCAGCTAAGGATTGACTTTACTATTTACCATCTAGAACTATCAATACATGGAAAGAGATGGCCAAGCAATTTTTGGACAAATTTTTTCAAGCAAAAAGGGCGGCTTAGATAAGGAGGGATATCTGTGCAATCAGGCAGAAAGAGGTGGAGAATTTGCATGAACACTGGGAGTGCTTTAAAAGGCTCTTTGCATCCTGTCTTCAATATAGGATAACCAAGTAGAATTTAATTCAATACTTCTACGAGGGACTGCTACCAATAGAATGAAAGATGATGGATGCAACAAGTGGTGGCACCATTATCAATAAAATGATGCAATAAGTATACAACCTGATATCAATCATGGCAGCCAATGCACAGTCTTTTTCCACCGAGAAGGAGCCATCAAGAAAAGTACATGAGGTAAGTACTTTGAATCTAGAATCTAAAATTTCACAGTTTACCTCTGTTATACAGGATTTTACAACTAATTTCAATCCAACCAAAGTCTACAAGATTTGTACATAATCAGACCATCATACTGATAAATGCCCAAAAATATAAGAGGAAGAAGAGGAGCAAGCTAATGCGGCAGAAGGATTTCCTGGACCACCATAGAGAAAATATGACCAATTCTCAAGATCGTATAACCAAGGTTGGAGAGACCATCCGAATCTATAGTATGGTAACCAGCAAAATAATTTCCAGCAGCAAAGGAACAACCATCTAAAACAGTCAAGTACATCTTTGGAACAACTAATTAAAACCTTAGTCATTAACACACAGTAATTTCAGTAGGCCACGAAGACCAGATTCAAAAATCTGGAAAATCAAGTGACATAAATTGCTACATCATTGGGGAAAATTGAATCTCAAGGAAAAATTCCATCTCAATTGGAAGTAAATCTAAGAGAGAGTGCTAATACAGTAACTTTAAGGAGTGGTCGAACCTTGCCAGAAGCTGCTGCCAAAAAAACCAAAGCCTGATGTCTAGAAGGAGGTTGAAATAAAAAATTCTGGGTTAGAGGAAGGAGAAAAAAAATATCTAGCCAACAGCAGTTTGATGTCCTTTTTCAGAGCGGTTAGAGAGAATGAAAAAAAGAAAAAGAACAGAAGGAGATACTGGAAACTTTTTGGAAAGTGCATGTTAACATTCATCTATTGGATGTGATTAAACAAGTGCTAAGGTATGAAAAATTTCTAACAGATTTATGCACTAATAAAAGGAAATTAATTGGATTCCAGAAAGTAAGTGTTAATGAGAGTGTGTCAGCAGTGATTCAAAGGAAAATTCTTTCAAAGTGTAAGGATAAGGGAGTGTTTATGATCCCTATAAAAATTAAAGAGATTGGTATGAAGAGAGAGAGTGCTAATGCAGTAACTTTAAGGAGTGGCCAAACCTTGCCAGAAGCTGCTACTAAAAAAACCAAAGCCTGATGTCAAGAAGGAGGTTGAAATCAAAAATTCTGGGTTAGAGGAAGGAGAAAAAAATATCTAACCAACAGCAGTTTGATGTCCTTTTTCGGAGCAGTTGGAGAGAATGGAAAAAGAAAAAGAACATAAGGAGATACTGGAAACTTTTTGCAAAGTGCATGTTAACATTCATCTATTGGATATGATTATACAAGTGCTAAGGTATGCAAAATTTCTAAAAGATTTATGCATTAATCAAAGGAAATTAATCAGATTCGAGAAAGTAAGTGTTAATGAGAGTGTGTCAGCAGTGATTCAAAGGAAAATTCTATCAAAGTGTAAGGATAAGGGAGTGCTTATGATCCCCATAAAAATTAGAGAGATTAGCATGGAGAATACCATATACGATTTGGAAGCCTCGATAAATATAATGACTCATCTATTTTTGAGTCTTTGAATATAGGACCCTTGAAGGAAACTGGATTAGTAATTCAGTTAATAGACCGATCGATGATCTACCCCATCTGAGTTTTGGAGGATGTACTAGTACAATTTAACAAACTTATTTTTCCTGCTAACTTTATATTGTGCAGATGGATGGTAGAACATCTTCGAAATCATTCGATCTTCTGTTAGGAAGACCTTTCCTAACAATAGCAAAAATAAAAATAGATGTCCATGAAGGGACATTGACAATGGAGTTCGATGGAGAGGTGATCAAGTTTAATATGTATGATGCCATGAAGTACCCTCCCGATATCTCTAATGTATGTGTTGTGGATATGTTTGATCTACTTATGTAGCAATTTTTTGAATTAAGTGATGAAGATGAATTAAGATTAGCTATTGACAATGCCAAATTTCATAAGGAATCACTGATTTTAAAGGAAGAACTACTGTAGGCTATTGATGATTTAAATGCAGATCCTGAAATTGAACAGAAACCAAATTTAATTAGACAACATACTAAATTATTTCATTTAATTTTGTAGGCACCAAAACTGGAACTAAAACCTCTTCCTGACCATTCAAAGTATATGTTTTTAAGGAACAGTGAAACGCTGCTAGTTATAATTTTGAACAAGCTTAGTGAGGATGAAGAAAAAGAGCTAATAGCAACCTTGAAAAAATTTAAAGAGGCAATCGGCTGGATAATAGTTGACATCAAAGGAATCAGCCCATTGATATGTATGTACCACATACTGTTAGAACCATACAGTAAATTAGTGAGAGAGGCTCAGGGAAGATTGAATCCAACGATGATGGAAGTCGTGAAAAAGGAAATTTTAAGACTACAGGATGCAAGCATGATTTATCCAATTTCCGATAGCCAATGGGTGAGCCTGATGCATGTTGTACAAAAGAAGATAGGAATTACTGTAATTCACCATGAAGAAGGGGAGCTGGTACCCACTCATGTTCAAAATAGGTGGAGGGTTTGTATTGACTATCAAAAATTGAATTCTGCTATGTGAAAGGATCATTATCCTCTTTTATTTATTGATCAGGTACTTGAAAGATTGGCAGGTTGAACCATTATTTCTATTTAGATGGATACATGGGATTCTACCAAATCCTAGTTGCACCCAAAGATCAGAAAAAATGACGTTTACATGCTCATTCGGAACCTTTGCCTTCAACTAAATGCCATTTGGACTTTGCAACACACCACCAACATTCCAGCGATGCATGGTCAATATTTTCTCTAATTTTATTGAAAATATCATTGACGTATTCATGGATGATTTTACAGTTTATGGAAATTCATTTTATGAATGCCTTGATAATTTAGCGAAGGTGTTGCAATGATGTATTAAGAAAAATATGGTCATGAATTATGAAAAATGTCATTTTATGGTTGATCAAGGATTAATTTTAGGCCATATTATTTCAAGGAAAGGAATAGAGGTAGGAAAGGCTAAAATCAATGTTATCAAGTCATTACCTTACCCCTCAACTATGAGAGAAGTTCGATCTTTTCTTGGACATGTAGGTTTCTACAGGAGATTCGTAAAGGATATTTCAAAAGTTGCCCAACCACTTTTGCAAACTCCTGTAAAAGGAACTCGACTTTGTTTTTGATGAATCCTGCAGAAAGGCATTCGACCAGCTTAAGGAAAAGTTAATTACAACCCCAATTATGCAACCACTAGATTGGAACTTGCCCTTCAAAATCATGTGCGACGTAAGCAACTATGTTGTACGATCAATACTTGGCCAAATGAAAGGGAAAGAACCATACGTGATCAACTATGCATTAAGGACACTGAACAGTGCTCAGTTTAATTATTCGACAACTAAAAAAGAACTATATACTGTAGCCTTTACGTTAGAAAAATTTCATTCTTACTTACTTGGTACTAAAGTAACTGTATTTTCTAATCGTGCAGCGCTCAGGTATTTATTAAAGAAAAAGGAGGCCAAACCTAGGTTGATTCTTTGGATATTGTTGCTCCAAGAGTTTTATTTAGAACTATGAGATAAGAGGGGATTAGAGAATTTAGTTACAGATCATCTGATCATATTACCAAATTCAGAGCCATGTGAATTTTATGATGAAATTCCCAATGAATTTGTGTTGAGTGCAATATTACATTTTTTTATGTACCAAGAAGTTGCCAGAAGATTTATCAAGGAACGAGAAAAACTGGATCAGAAGCATCATGAAATATTACATTTAAGATGAACCATATTTATGTAAACATTGCACTGATCAAGTTATGTGCAAATGTATTCCAGAAACTGAAGTTGATCCAAAAAAGACAATACGAAAAGTTTTGGAGAGTGGACTATACTGGCCAACCATCCATCGTGATGCTTACTTATTTTGCAAACATTGCGATAATTACCAGAATATGTGTGGGGGATGTATAGGGGATGGATTTTATGGGACCCTTCCCACCTTCGTTCGGTCATGTTTCTATTTTGGTGCTAGTTGACTATATGTCAAAATTGATGGAAGCCAAAGCCACCAAGTTCAATGATGTTAAAACCATAGTTAATTTTATCAGGACTAATGTGTTCAACAGGTTTGGAGTTCCAAAGGTGATAATAAGCAATTGAGGAATGCATTTTTATAATAGACAAGTGGCATCTTTGTTTCGTAAGTATGGCGTAATACATAGAATGACCACTGCTTACCATCCTTAGGGAAATGGACAAGCTAAAGTCATCAACAGAGAAACCAAGTCCATTTTGGAGAAAATAGTGATCCCCAATAGAAGGGAATGGAGCCTGCAACTTGATGATACTTTGTGGGCGTACAGAACCGCTTATAAAAGTCATTTAAGAATGTCACCATTTAAGATCATGTATGGTCAGCCTTATCATTTACCATTTGAACTTGAATACAAGGCTTATTGGGCAGTGAAGCAATACAATATATCAATCGATGAGGCTGGTAACCATAGGAAGTTACAGATTCAGAAACCAGAGAAAATCAGGAACGAAGCCATTCAAGGTGAATGGGCATTGCCTTAAGCCATTCTATGAGGGATTTTTCATGCAACCAACGTATGTTATCACGTTGAGCAAGCCTTTTCCAGAGTAAAACGTATCAGGAGTCAAGCTGGGACTTAAAACCAGAACTAAGTTTTTTTTAGCTTAAGTTTAATTTTTCCAGTTTTGTTAGATGTTATGCCCATAAGGTAGCAAATAAGACAACGATCAGTTTTTAGTTAGTTAAAATTTGTTTTCTTATCTTTCAATTTTTATCTTCTTCTTCACAATCTAATTCTATTCTTGTAATTTGATTGCATGAAGTCAGATGGAATTCTTTGGGCATAGTAAATTTCTTTCCTTAGCGTTTTAATGGAGGGAGTGTTCTAATTTAACTTAAAATCCTTTTAAAATTTATCTTTTAAGGACTTTAAATATTTTCCTGCCCTATTTACTATATAGGACCCAATATTACTTTCTCTCCCCTCAATTTTCACTTTCTCATTTTCTATCAAATTAAGGATTTCAGCAACCATGGTTTACATGAGGAAATCAACCGGTGCCGGTCCGACGATGAAATGAAGCACTGGCAAGGAGCCCATCACGGTGGATGACAACGAGCTCGCACTACCGGTGAAGAAGCCAACAATTTTTGCTCCTCCCACTAAATCGACGGTAGATATCAAACACACCAAAATTAAGTTTTATACCGGCCAGAAACCGCCCAAGCCACAGTAGTATGATTAACCATGGTTGCCACCAAATGTGATGGACGATGATTCCAATCGTATGGCTCAGTGATTAATACAAGCCATGATAAAGGAATCCAAAGAGACACTCGAAGAAAGAGAATCCAGTCAAGATAGAGAGAGATACCAATGGAGAGGCAACAAGAAGAATCGATGAAGCAAGCCACTCCTGAAATAACAGAATCGGTGATCGAATAACCTGCAGAAGAGCAATCGGAGGATGTGCTTCCTATGCGTGCGAGACCCAAATGGGTCAAATGTGCATTGCCACCTCCTCTGTTCAAACTCAACGGACACTTCAAATTTGGTAAAAAGGAGAAGAAAAATTTTGCTAAGGTTGTCAACCTTAGAGTTGTCCAAGGTAAAACGATTAACTACCCCACTATTGATAGATTGAAATTGAAATGTTCTGATTATATTACAGGTATAATATGGCAAAGGTATTTGGAAATTAATTGTCTAGTTTACTATGAATTGGTTTATGAATTTTATAGTACCTTTGTTCTTGATAAAAATCTGTTGATCACTTTGGACAGCCCTAATGTTGTTCGATTCTGACTTTTGGGACAATGTTTTTCTTTTTCTATCAACAAATTCAATTTGAATCTTGGTTTGATTGATGAAATAACAAATGAATATGTTGATGCCTTCAGTGATATTCCTGAAACATTTAATGCAAAGGAGCTATGGGAGAAGTATATGGCCATCGCCACCAAGAAATATGACCCAACCTCAGTAAAAGATTCTTACTTATTGGATAGTTCTTGAACTTATCTGCATAGACTATTAGCTTACTATTTTTCTTGCAGGAATGATATGCCAGGAATTGTAATAAGAGTGGAGCTGTTTTTCATACAATGTATTTTGGAAAGGAGGGCAGTCAACTTAGGCTGTTTCATAGCAGCACAACTGAAGTCAGTAGTCATTACTTCTAAATGATTGATTCTTGGTCATGTTGTAACCCACCTTATCATTCTATTAAATCTGTTTAACCCTTCTTCTGATAACCTTCACAAGACTATTGACCTTTTACCTCTTAACTTGTCTAGTTTAAATGAGATGGGATTGCTATGCAGGATGCAGAAAGTCCTTGGTTATGGATTCTATCCTTCTAGACCAATTATTCCTATGTCTAATAAAATTTTTAGGAAGGGGAAGATGACAGTTAAGCCTACACCAACCTCCACTTTGCAGCCTAGGTCTGCTGCCACTGTTGAGTCAGGACTGTTATAGAAATTTTTAGCGCTGCACATCAAACTGGACAAGATGACAGCCACTATAGAGGAAGCTTTCTGAAAAATGTTCTTGAGGATGGATAAGTTGGATGTAGAAGTTGGTGAACTGTGCCCCTTACTAGAGATGTAACAGTGATTACCCCGCTAACAGTAGAATAAAACAACAGGCAATATCTAAAAATTTTCAATCTATTTTTACTATTTTGGCTGCTGTTGTGTTATGCCTCACATTGTGGCAATGTGATTTAAGTGTAGGGGAGTGAATGCTGTTGAGTTTTGTGTTTTTATGGACTATTTTTATGCAGATTATGTGTTTGGTCAAAATTTTTTGCTTGTTTACTTTTGTTTTGCACTTAAGCTGCTAAATCTATTTCTTTCTTTTCAAACCTTTGAATATATTTTCTTTCAAAGTAGTTTTGATGTTTAGAATATGTCATTATTTATGATGATTTTGCATGAGTAATTACTGATAAACATTCCACTAGAGGCAGAATTAATGAAAATACTTGGTGATTGATTTGCAATATTTTTGCTATGCCTTTAATTTGATTTTAAATTGCATGAATAAATTGGCATGTGTGTAGTTTATTTCCCTACTTCCAGGTTATCTAAGCTAGAAATATTTGAAGATAAAACCAGAAAAAAGAGGGAGAGAAATGTGTTGAAACCAACATTGACTGATTTGAATGGTACGACATTCAAGTTCCTTAAGCAGATTGTTTATGGAGCAATCAATGATTAGGAAAATTTACCCTTTTTAGGCTGTTACAAGTTATAAAAAAAAAGCACACTCTTCAAAAAGGAACTTAACACTTTTACCTTTATTGATTGGTTTTAAGTGGATCAGACCTAAGAACCCCTTAAGCTGCTATAGTGTACGGAGATATTAGCAATGGAAGAGTATCCCCTATCTTTGGGCCAATTTATATCTCGCCTATATAGTTCCTGAATTTTAAAATTACTGATAACTGGTTTATTGAAATGAATAAAAATTAAGCAATGGATGCTTAGCGGGTCTAGAAATTTGCTGCTATATGATGATTTATGTTAAATGTTTACTTGGACACAATGTATGTTGGCTATGCATGAATATTGTGGGTTGAAATCCTTGTAATTTCTGAAATTTTGTTGATGGTTGGGTTGTTTTGATGAAAGTACTTATGTTGAGAAGTTAGAAATATATGATGTTGGTTTGACTCTTACTATTTTGTTTGAAATGGATTGAGTTTTTGAATTGATAAAAAGGATTAAGAATGCTTAAGGGCAAGCATCGAGTAAGTGTAGGGGTATATTATCGAGTGTTAAAATGCATATTTATTGTATATAAAATAGTCCATTTTAGAGTAGGAAAGTAGTTACAATGTTTGACTTGGTTATATTTCTGTGTTTCGTAGGTAAAAATAAGGGAAAAAAAGAAGCTGATTTGGCATTTTTACCATGTTTTGGAATCAAATGAAGAATGCAGGCCGTATGACCAAAGCTTATAAGGATAAGAGAGGGTACAAGGACCTGACCAATTTAATTTTTTATTTTTAAATTTAGGATTAGATTAGATTCAAGTTTTGAAGATCTTATCCGAAGATAAGGATTGACAATTATTTTATTTATTTATTTAAGCCTATAAATAGGAAACTTGTTCTTATTATAGGGAATTGAATCTTTTGGATTTTATTTTAATCAAATTTTAACATTAATATTATTTTATTTTTCTTCAAGTATTTATTTTAATTTTTCTTTATTTTTGAATTGATGTTGCTCCCTATAATGCTTGGCTAAGCATTTTATTTCTCAATCAAGAGCTACATAATTAATTATTTAAAGGTCATATGAGATCAAATTGTTCCTAATTTAAATGGTAAATCATTATTCATTCCAATTTTGTAAATCGATGAACCATTGTATTTCTTAGGGACGTGTCAAAAAGGGCCCTTTGCACGGTTCTATTTCATACATACTATTAAGTGAGTTGTTGATCCATAATTGTCACTCGACTCACCAAAGTAGCAATCAAAGAATTAATTAAGGTCAAAGGCTTTTAAATCTCTTTGTAAATTAAATGGTCTAGTTTGAACATAGCAGAGCTGGTTCTTAAGTGTTAATTAGAATCGGATTCTTCTAATGCTTAATGCAATTTCTAGAAGACTATGTGCAAAGCTGATTCCATCGTATCTATTTAGGAATTAAAGGCAATTATAAAGCTGCTTCCTGGTCATCTTAAAAATAAGAAAGAATTGGTTCATGTGAGGCTTTCTCAGTGTTCTATAACCGATTTGGTGATTTTACCATTGGATTATCATTGCATCGATGATCATGATCTAGCAATAATTAATTGTGGCTTGCAATTGGGAAGTCTTTCCATATTGATATTTTCCAAAACCAAAATTCATTCTATTATTTTTCTTTGATTATTTTAAATTATTTTTATTTTGTTGTTGGATCGACCCTTATGACCCTTAAACCAAAAGAATCGAAGGTTCATTATGTCCTTGTTGAATCGACCCTTCTTCCACTACTGTAAAATTATTAAATATCTACATTAGGGGAAGTAGAATTTAATTTGACGGTTTCGACACTTGATCAACTACTTAAAATTAGAAAGTAACACAATAATACAAATTGCATTGATTCAACAATAACTCTTTATTAGCTATCTAAAATCCCTGGCAAAAATGGTAACACGTTTTTGATTTATAGTGGTTCGACACTAACTCTTTACTATGTCTACTTTTTATAAGTTATCAACTTAGGGTTCCACTGAACTCAATCAATTACAATAGAGGATCCCACAATTGAATCCTAACCCCAGTATTTTTCAAGGTCACACTCAAACCTTTACAATAGCAGCAAGCTCATAGCTATTTAAACTCTCAATTACAACTCAATGCCCAAGCATTAATCACACACCAATCCCACAATTACAAAACCTAACACTTAGGTTATGGAATATGGTCCAAAAGAGTTTACAATTGCTAGCAACATAAAATTACAAGTAAACCTACTTGTATTTGAAGATTGAAGCTCAAAGAAATGTTTTCTCCATAAAACTAACCATTAGATTGAAAACTATGAAAGTTGTATATATAAAAGAGCTGTTAAAAAGTGTTTTAAACACTTCTGCAAAATCGCATATGACCGTACCACATATGGTACACCTGTACCGATTTAAAAATCATAAGACTAAAATAGGTGGGGAGCTAAGTACGACTGTACCATCTAATAGTACGCCCATACAGCAAACATTCTACTGATAAACAAAAATTCCTGAGAGCTAGATACAGCCGTACCACCCAATGGTACGTCCATACTAAACAAAAGTTCCTGACAAGTAATTTTCCTAAGAGAATAGTATAGCCATACCACTTATTGGTATGCCCGTACTATACATAGTATAAACAGTCCAACTTGGTATGGTTAACCGTATGGCCATACCATACAATTCATATAATTGGTACGCCCGTACCATACATACAAAATACATTTCAATTCACAAATAACTTAAATTGAATAAGAAAACACACATACATCAAAATCAAGGGTCTAACAATCTCCCCCTTTTGATGTTGACAATCAATTTAAGTTTAATTTACAAAATCATACTGAAAAGACTTTGAATTTGAAAAATCCTTAAAATCTCCCCCTTTATTTTATACTATATGCCATATAACATAAGTGATCAATCAAGACACAAGGGAAAGATGAAATCAATAATCAATACATATGATCAGAATGTCATCATGTAGAATCTGAACATAATGTATAATAAAAGCATAAACACTATAAACTATGTAGAATCATAAGTTAAAAAAAATGTCAGCAATATCAAATAATCAAAATCATATGAATAAACATCAGATATCATATATACTCAAAATGTATGCAATAATCAGAGTTACAATCAAATAAAATAAGTAAATCAAAACTAGTCTAAAGATCTGAGAACTGAAAAGCTAGATAAACTAGACCTAACTCTAATATACTAAACATACACCATCTCCCCCTTTGACAACATCAAAATAATCACTATGGGTCCTGAGAGGGACTAGGTGGAGTGATGAATGGGTCTAGCATAAGGCTGAGAGACTACAAAATAACTGTAGTAGTCATCTAAAACTCATGTAACTCGAAAACCTGCCGATCTAGTTGCTGATCAATGGAAGTAACTCGATGTTAGACATCATCAAGGCAATCAAGATGACACTCAATGACGTCAAGATGATCAAGCTTAGTGGAAAGAGCTACAAGCTACTGAGAGATCATCTCAAGAGAAAATGAAGAAGCTATAGCAGCAGGAGGAATAGCTGGATTAGAAGTAGAAGAAGTAAGAGAAGGAGGAGTAGCTACAGGAGCTGGCTCAAGAACAGTAGCAGAAGAAGAACCAGCTTGAGTGAACCGCTGATGCTTGCAACTCAAGGTCACCGGTTATAAAGCGTCAGGAGAGTCAGACTCAGTGAAAAGCTGAGCAGGAACATCCTTTGGAATAGGAACCTGCAATTATCTACATACCGTAATAGCCCACCGACCGTAAAGAGAGATAGTGTCATTGGGAAGACCTAATAACCAAAGATGCTCAATACGTCTAGTAATGTAATTTAAATGGATGACGTATCCAACCAAAACATGCTCACAAAGCATAGAATCCTTTATGAAAGAAAGATCAAGATTAGGACCTTTTGGTCCAGGGGAGGGGTGAGTAGTGGGGAAAGTGTGCAGCTGCTAGCAGATTAAATGAATGATAGGTCCGAAAAGAATAGCCCTGCCAGGCTACTTCTAAATGCTGACCTCATGGAAAGAGGTCTGAAGCCAGCGTTCAGACTGGATAGGGGTACCCATGACCATACAATAAAAGAAAATAAGGCAGGGCCCATGATGGTGTTATTAGATTCGAATCTCCTGAAAATGAGATAGGAGATCAGTCTATGACAGTAGAGAAAAGCAGGAGATTTAGGCAGGCTGCCTTCTATCGAGAGGGGTAGAAAGGAGTATCGAGGGCAATATCCCTCCAGAAGGAATTATGATCAAAGATCACAGATTTAGCATTCAAAATGCCATCTGTATGAAACCAAAATGGGTGTCAAAGTAAGACCCAAAAAGAGAATGATATCTCCAAAATAGCTGAAAAGTACAACTATAGGAGGTAGAAAGAGAGGACTGTAGGAACTCAAGAGCTATAGTCTGAACGAAATGGTTATCTAAAAATGTGAAATTTGACCAACCAACATTAGTCAAATATCTCAAAACATCATCCTCAAGTCCGGTCTATCAGAGCGTTGAGTGACACCAGAAGTGAGAGTGAGAGAAAACCTTCTCACTCAGAATAAAAGTGCGGATAACCATAGCATGAGTAGGCGCATCAAGCCCAGAGCCTGAAGGTACAATATGTTTGACCCTTCGTGAGGAAGAGCCACCGCGATCAGTAGGAGCAAATATGATGAAAAATCAGTAAAAATAGATAATTTTACAAAAAAAAAAAATCAGAATTTTCAAAATTTTAGTAGAGTTTCAACGAATCTTTGAAAAACTCAAAAAATGTGTGTCACATCCACGTGAGTGATGTGTTTGATTTACGTATAAAGGTATGTATGTGTATGTGTTTTGATATGATGATGTACTATTGATGTCGTTTCTATATGTATGTATGTATGCATGTATATGTGGCTGCATGGTATTGTTTGTGATGTTATCGCCTTATTGGGAAGTGTGACTTCTCGGTTGGATGAGGGGCAGCTATTTTGATGTGTTTAGGCTTGTTTTGGAAGTGTTTTAGGTAGGTATCAGGGGAGTAAGGGACTACATGTTGGATGTCTTGGTTTTCTCAGGCTCGCTACGGGTGTACGGATACCCGTACGGGCGTATCAAGTTTCCTGGAGACAGTATGAACATATCAAGAGGTTGTACGGTTGTACCGTAACTCACAGGAAGTTAGGTTTGTCAACAAAATTAGGGTGGTACGGGCGTACCATATGGTGTACGACCATACGGTTGCTCGCAGGAAAACAGGGCATCAAGACTTTAAGTTTGGTACGGGCGTATAGAGTTTGGTGCGGCCGTACGCGACTTAAAATCCTGTTTTTAAGTAGATAAACATAAGACTTTTCCTTATATTTTTATCCTAAACTCCCAAAACCCTTTCCCTAAACCCCTGGAGATAGTTGTTTTTGGTGCTTTGAAGCGTATAAAAGCTTGTTCGACGAGATTTGAAGCTTAGCGGATCAATTAGATGCTAGAAGTAGTTTCCTATAGGTTTGTGCTAGCTTTGGTTTTAAGTCTTAGTTAATTTTTTTTGTATGTTTAAGCCTTGTAGGGCCAAGAGATTAATGTTTGGGGATTGAATTCCCATATTTATGATGTGTTATTGATCTGAGTTTGATGATTGCTTAATACGGTATACTCTATTTATTGTATTCTATGATATCGTAGCGTATAGGCATAATCATCACAAAAGGGAGTGTGAATGAAAGAGAAGAGCGAGAGAAAAGAGGAAAAATGCATGTTGGGTCATATATTACAGGATTCCATAATGGAATCATATATTATATTGCCTCCTACGGGATTTGAGTCTCGAGACATAGAGTAAAAAGGGGTTTAAAGACCCGAATAACAGTTGCCCTCCTTCGGGAGTTGAGTATTGGTACATACAGGGACCCAACATGGATAGGAATTGTGCACAATGAGTTAAAAATGGGAAAAAGAGATGAAAGTGAAATGGGATGCATAGCATGGTTGCATTCTACATTGTTACTGCCTGTGTTTTGATAGCCCGATTTATATGGCTTGTATGTCTTACGATTATATGAGTGTATGTTTATTACTAGCACCATTGAGTTTTATACTCTGCGTTTATCAATTGATGGATGCAGGTTTTGAGCTTACAGTCGAGGGCTCGGAGTCATGATCATTTGGGTCAGCGGAGAGTTTTGATTCTCGAGGTGGTCCTGGATAGCGGAGCGTGCTCATTTTTGTTTAGTATGTTGTTGTTTTGTAGCTTGTACATATCTTTGTGGCAGTAGTCATAGATTTGTATTTTTGTGGTGATTGTATAAACGATGTAACCAAACCCTTGTATATTAATGAATATATTGTTATAACCGAGACTTGTTCATTCAATTGAGCGTATGTATCCAGGTTTTATTTTAGTACGCTGCGAACCTTGCACCACCAGTATATGTGTTGTCCCTATACGATGTCTTTTTATGTATGTATATGTATCCCTTGTAGTGTATACAGTGGTTTTTCGTATGAGAGATCATTTTGTATTCTGCGGGAGCATGTTACTCCAGGTATGGGCTGGGCGTGACATGTTTTAGTGGTATCAGAGCTATGGTTTAGCTCGTAGAGCTATGGTTTAGCTTGGCACGTGTTTGTTTGGGTGTTTAGGACTACTGCCTAGGATGTGTAAGCTACAGTAAAGGAGTATTGCTTGTCCTGACCACTGTTGACCATCGGACCCTCGTTTATGTGTTACAGATTAGATTGATGTCTGATAGAGGGCTTAACGTTGGTGAGGAAGGTGGGGGTAACTTTAATCCCCAAGAGAGTTCCTTGAGAACAGGAGAGCATGCGGGTAGATAGGCGGAAGCATTGACTATTGACCCGATGGCAACTCAGTTTACCCAGTTCTTGCATTTTCTTTAGACGCAAAGTCAGGCGTTGCTTGCTGTTCTAGCCCCACCTCCAGTAAAGCGGAGAGAGGAGTATAAGTTGGACTTTACGAAGCTGAGGTCTTACAAAGCCACCGATTTTATTGGCACTACTGACCCGTATGTGGCAGAGGTCTAGTTGGATCGGATGCAGAGGGTATTGCATCAGATGAAGTATCCAGAGACGGTAAAGTTTGAATACGCCATCTCGTTGTTACAAGAGGATGCGTATGAGTTGTGGAAGATTGTTCACCAGAGTATGGCTAACCCTCCGGTGTTGATATGGGAAGATCGTCAAAGGGAGTTTCACCAAAAGTATGTATCTTCTGTTTATATAGACTAGAAATTATAGGAGTTCCTTGGGTTGAAACAAGGAGATATGTCAGTAGCGGATTACAAGAATGAGTTTACCCGATTGGCGTATTATGCGACCCATATTCTGGTATCTGGTAGGGAGCGATGCAAGCGATTCGAGCAAGGTTTGAATCCTCGGATTAGAGCCTTCGTTCAGAGTTTCCAGTATGATGATTTTTCTACCTTGATGGCTAATGTATTGGATCTTGAGCGTACGGTGCAAGAGGATGATGCTCGCCAGGAGTTGTTAAGGAGGTCGTATAAAGGGTTGAATTTTTCTTCTAGTTCATCAAAGATGGGCAAGTTCAGGAGTTCTTTTCCTCCTAGATCAGCCGATGTGAGACAGATGCCTCCTCGGAGTGAGCAGAGTGAGAGATCCACTTCCTACAGTGGTAATGTAACTGTTAAACCGTATTTATGTCGTACCTGCAATCGAACTCATTATGGAACTTATCGGGCAGATAGTAACCTCTATTTTTGATATGGGGGTGCTGGTCATTACACCAGAGAGTGCCTTGAATGGTCTAGTGGGCCAGTACATATTGTTCTTGAGGGAGAGGCTCGATAGCAGCAGCAACAGTATCAATCAAGGCTTAGTTCTATGAGTTCTCCTAGTGTTGAGAGAGGCAGAGGCCGAGGTAGAGGTCATGATGGAGGAGGACGTGGCATCAATCAGGGGTCCATGAACCAGGTTGTTGGGGCTCCTGCCAGGGGTTTGCTCAATTGCTTACAATGTCGAGTGAAGGCTTAGGTTATAGGATAGTGGTTTCTAGCCCGTTAGGAGGGGACGTAGTTGTTGACAGAGTTTATAGGCAATGTCCCTTACGTATTCAGGGTGTGTGTTTCTTGTTTGACCTTGTGGAAATGCCATTTCGAGAGTATGACATTATAATAGGGATGGATTGGTTAGCTCGGTACGGTGCGGTGATGGATTGTCAATGGAAGATAGTGACCCTTTAACATCCTGAACAAAAGACGGTGCTGATCAAGGGTAACGTACCATCAGTGACAGGGCAGTTAGTAACAGCTGTAACTGGACGAAAGTTACTATTACAGGGTTGTGAGGCGATTCTGGCACATATGATGGATGGGAGACAGGAGGGAGTACAGTTGGCAGAGATTTCGACTATATGTGACTTCCCCGATATGTTTCCAGAGGAATTGCTAGAGTTACCACCAGAGAGAGAAGTAGAGTTTGATATTGAGGTATTATCGGGTACAGAGCCGATATCCATAACACCTTATCGGATGGCACCTACCAAATTGAAGGAATTGAACGTGCAACTACAAGAATTGCTAGATGAGGGGCTCATTCGCCCAAGTGTTTTACCTTGGGGTACGTCGGTGTTATTTGTAAAGAAGAAGGATAGGTCTATGCGGATGTGTATAGACTACAGACAGTTGAATAAGGTGACAATTAAGAATCGATACCCGTTGCCGCGTATTGATGATTTGTTTGATCAACTGAAAGGTGCGACAGTGTTTTCTAAGATTGATCTGAGATCGGGATACCATCAATTACGGGTGAAGGAAGGTAGTGTGGCGAAGATGGTGTTTAAGACTCAGTACGGTCATTACGAGTTTCTAGTGATGCTGTTTGGATCGATGAATGCACCTGCAGCATTTATGGCATTAATGAACATAGTGTTTACTGACTATCTAGACTAGTTTGTTGTGGTATTCATTGATGATATCCTCATGTATTCTAAGACTCAAGAGGAGAATGATTATCATTTAAGATTTGTGTTGCAACGACTGCGGGAGAAGCAGTTATTTGGCAAGTTATCAAAGTGTGACTTCTGGCTAGATCAAGTGGCGTTCTTAAGGCATGTGATTAATCACATGTTTTTATGTTGCTTTTTCATAACCATTTCATATGTGTTTTAAGTGTTTTGTTTTAGTTTTCTTTAAGTTTTACTAAGTATTTTATATGTTTTTATTGTTTTACTAATTTTATTGGTAAGAAGTCCTAAAATCTTGTTTTGAGGACAATTTGAGAGAGTTTTTAGGAAAAATAGGTAAAAATTGGCTAAGTAAGAAGGAAAAGCAAGAGCACGACTCGTGATCCTTGTCACGAGTCGTTACAGAAGATGGAACAAAGGAAAGATGCATTGCTCGACTCGAGAAAGTCAAAGAACGAGTCGTTGCGTAAGGGAGAAAGAGAAGGCAAAGGCAGAAGTGAAGTGCACGACTCGTGACAAAGAGCATGAGTCGTTACAGAAGAATCTACATTTTTGATGTCATACCCAGCCCATACCCAGGAGGACATGCTCCCGCGACATAGACAGCGGCCCCCAGAAGAAGACCAGTGCCTGCACCACCAGGGATACCTCAATGAACGTTGAATGGGAACCCGTTCTAAGCCTAATGGTGGTTGTGCTGTGGAAACAACATGATAAGCATACATCCTATACCCGGGATCCATGAACATACACTCATGCAACATTGCAATTCGATAACAGGCAATACCGTATTTCATTAATATAAAACCTGTTATACATATCGTGAGTGCGTACAATACACCACCAAAAGCTATACAAAATACAGTGCTATTGCCATACTAGAGACACACTAGCTACATAGACACAAAAGGAGCT
>CANYBF011814930.1:0-10527 GCA_948192965.1 Dalechampia spathulata | reverse complement strand
TAGTTCTAATTTCTAGTTTTTAAAAAATCAAATCAATTTAACTTATTATATTCTCTTATAACCATTAAAATGATGAACCATATTTAGTATAAAATTGAACCAAATTGATTTGATGTAGGTTAATTAATTTAAATTTTTAATATTTATATCAAATTTTATGTTCATTTTACAATTTAATCAATTCAATTAATATAAAGTTTTTAATCACTTTAATATATATGTTTAGCTTATAGTTATTTTATTTTTATTATAGACTTATAATTGAAAAGTAAAATTAAATTTTTAAATTTTCCAAATTTATCTAAAACTTTGTATTCTTTTTCCATCTAAAATGGCATTTCTCTTGGTCTATAAGTTTGTGAAAATAGTTTATAAGGTTTAAAATAAGTTAAAATTATTTTATTTCAAATAATTTAATAATTTATAAGTCAAGTTTATAAGTTAAAAAGATGATCGAAGGTTATTGTTTTAAAGTATATATATATATATATATAAAACCTTGAAAGTTATCTTAATTTGGTATATGAACTTTTAAACTTGTTTAAAATCTATCCAACTTTAAAATGAGTTTTACCACATGTCATACACTGGTATGAAAATTAATAACCTATGTGACATATAATGTGAATAAATTAGATAGATTTGTTCTATAATTACAAATTCTATGATAAAATTTATCACATCTTAAAAATCAAAATTTTAAAAATATATTTAATCAAATTTTACAATTTTTTTTACTTTGCTAAAATTTACATAGTTTGAATTATATTAGTTCATATCAATAAAAAATTTCATTTTTTGGACAATAAATAAATTTAAAATTAAAATTAAAAATAAATTAAATAAACATAAATTTTAATTTATTTCTTTATTCTAATTTTATAAATTATAATAAATAAATTTCTTGTGTTTTGAAATTTTAATTATTAATTTTAAATCTTGGAATAAATTCAAATTATTTTTATAATTTTAATTAAACATTATTTATCAAAATTAGGTTCTAAAAATATGATGATAACTTAATCGAACAATTTATTTTATTCAAATTTATAAACTAAATTAAAATTAATAGAAAAAAATAATATTTTATTCTAAATAATACTTTTATGTTATTTATAAAATTAGATTATTACATTTTAAGATGCAAACAAATATAAAATCATATAAATTGACAAATATTTTTTTCATTCTAGTTACTAATTTTTGAAAAATTAAAAAAAGTATAAGAATGGAATTATTAACTGTACTAACCAATTATTATGTTTTAAAAACTATAATTTTTTTGATCTTGTTTATCAACTACAGTCTTATTTGGATCGAAAAAATCTAAATTTTATATAATTTGTAAGTTACATGAAATTTAAAGAAAATTTCATTGAAAATATAAAATCCATATATTTTGATATCATTCTTGTAATAAAATCAAATAGGTCACATTCTCTCATGAATAAAAAATGAAAAAATTTTGAAAAGCTCACCTCTTTAGTGGGAATTCGAATTCTAACAAAACGAGAAAATTTAATATTTTATGTATTCTTTCATCTTTTTTACCATCAAATGATAAAAGTTTTTAAATACATGGAATGTTTGGATTCCATTCATCAAATTTCATCAAACCAACAACTCTTATATAAATTTTAACAAAAATATTTTAAGAAATTATAAATTTAAACAAAGTAAAAAAATTTACAATTTGATTAAAAATATATTTTAAATTTTTATTTTAAAAATGTTATAAATTTTATCTCAAAATTTTTATTATGAATTAAATTTATTCAATTTTGTTCACAGTATATGACAAACACACATGTTATTTTAAAATTACATAGATTTTAGACAAGTTGAAAAGTTCATATACAAAATTGAGATAATTCTCAAAATATGATAAATTTAAAAAGTGATTATAGTTGAAAAAATATATCTTGGTTTACCCTATCTCTATTTAATTATTAAATTTGATGATTTATCCTTATTTTAGAGATATAATAGAAAACTCACTTATAAATTTTTAATATTCATTCAATTAGTAATTTATTTTTTTAATATAAATTAAATATATTTCAATAGTTTCAAGAAAAAAATAATATATATCAATATTTTAATAAAATAACTAAAATTTTGCTTATAAGTTAATTTTTACAAAATACTTTATTTGTTTATCAATCATTTATAAGTAGACTTATTATTAAAATGACTAAAAGAATATCTAGTTACTTCTATCTTATCACAATATATTTAATTTCATATTAAAAGATTAATTTTATAATTGGAAAAATTTTAAAAATCTATGAGATGAGTTTTTTTTGTTATATTTAAATTAAAGAAAAATAAGACTTTATAGTTAACTAGAGACAATATTGCAAAGTGTTCGATGAAATAAGCCTAGAAGCACCTGCATATGAGCCCTAGAATTCAATCTTCAACTGCTTAGTTTTGTTTTGTTTTGTTTTTGTTTTTGTTTTACTTATAAGCTTAATTGATATACCCCCTAATTATATGAAACAAATATTTTCAAAGCATATAATGTAAGTGAATCTGAGACTTAAATGTGGGATAGATTTAATATAATTTAAAAGTCCATCTGAAGTTCTTAATATGCTAGTATATTATCTTCATTGTCAAGGATTCGTACCAAAGAGAGTTTATTAAGTAATAGAATTTCTTTAGCATAGGCTTAAGTAGGTAAGTAGAAATTTTCACACGAGATAAATCTGATTTTACATAAAAACTTTATTTAACATGGATTTGTATAACCCGACAAGATAAACTTTAACTTATGTAAGAAGTTCTCACCTAGTACACAAGTAAATGAAAAGGCATTTTATCCATAGTTGAAACTAGCTAGTTCAAGGCTTTCTGGACATTTATAGCACCGGTTACCATGTTCAACCCGTCCGTCCGTGTCATACTGCTTGCTTTCTTGACCGCTACTGGACTCCTCACGAAGTGCACCCCATCGGTCCATGTTATACTGCCGAAAATGTAGTCATCAAAATAGCCTGATGCCTTTACTGTTATGGTGAAACTTTTCTCTTCGTTCAGCTGGTTGAATGTTAAGCTCTTTGGATTTACTGTGATTGATATTTCTCTAGGGTAGTCGACACTAACTGTATATGTACCCGGAGTCCCTACGTTCTTTAATGTTCTAGTTAATGTTACTTGATTCGAGAGATTAGGGACACTGATCGAGGGATAGTTGAAATCCAACAAGCTGGTTTTCTTTGATGGGCATGTGAATGAACTGTCGAACTTTTGGATTTGGGTTTCGTTGTAGTTAATAGAGCACAAAAAGTTCAAGTAATCATTGGGGGTTAAATCATAAACCAACCCTGGATCACCAGCAGCATTTGGCATAATATGACCTGAACCATAATGGAAAGGAGTTGCCTTGGTCTGAAACTCTGTCAGCATGGGTCTTCCTCTGCCATTGTTAGTATTGGCTGAAATATCGCAAACATGATAGCAATTTAGATAAGCAAGGATTTTTCTATATATCTAAGTTCCGATGTTGTATAATCAATCATAGAAGATGCAAACACCTGTGGTCATAATTGCAGATCGAATAGCAGCAGGACTCCAATCTGGATTTAAGATTTTAAGAAGACCACCTACGGCAGCAACATGAGGGCATGCCATTGAAGTCCCTGAAGCAATGACAAATGGAACATATCGATTGTCACCGGGCACCAAAGTTAGTGGAACTTTTCCTGTGTTGGCACCTAAAATATTGACTCCGGGGGCGGTGATGTCAGGCTGAGAAATTTTAGTAACGAATCAGACATCGCTTCAAAAACATTTATTACATCAATAATACAATTTATGCATGGTTTGCCATGGAGAAATGCACCTTCAGGATTTCCGGGGTAATTGGATTAGGTCCAGTTGATGAAAATTTAGCCACGCAAGGTGCATCAACTTTCCCAACTTCTGTACCACCACTTATACGTGCCACCGGTGACCTGCAAAGAAAAGACAAAACCGGTGATTGAATTGGTGAAAGAAGGCTTTGGTTTCTCTTGGATCAACTCGATGAGGCATACCCTGTGCTTTTTATATATGCTAGAACAGATGGACCGTCACTTTCAGAAATAGCAGCGGTTGGAACAAAGTGGGTCAGAGGCAAGTGATTAAATTTAGTTGGCAGGATCATCCCAACGCCACCAGCCTCAGCAACAACCCAGCTCTTTATCAGGTCTGCAGTATCATCTGACTCGCAATATACAATTTTCCCGCTTACCTTGCTTGCTGAGAGGGATTTGTTATGGCAATATTTTCTACCAAAAAATATGAAAAGTTAATGTGCAATACCCGGTAAGAAATTTTGACAAGTAGCTAGAATTAATGTGCTTACGCATGATCAGAAGTGGCATCGGGAGCTTTAGCATCCAAAGCATAAATCAAAGGATGAGGCTTATTGGAGTTTTCTGTTTTGAAGCTTGTGCCCTGTGAACAAGAATTTAACAACATCAGGCCAGTCAAAGTGAATATTGATTAGTTAGACTGTCAGCAATGTAACGAATCAAACCTGAAGTATCATTCCATTTCCGAGGACAGCATTAGAAGTAAAAGTTCGATCAATCGTACCAGCTGCAACTGTCGTAATCCAAGGTGCAACATTCTCAACAGTACTGGCATTAGGGCCGCTATTCCCAGCAGAACAAAATACCGGGATTCCTTTACGAGTAGCATGGAAACCACCAACGGCATTGCCATCCCTTAAGTAAGAGATACCTTTCTCCCGTCCAAGTGAAACAGAGATAACATCGACACCATCATGAATGGCAGTATCAAAAGCATTTATCAAATCAGCATCAGTGATATTTGGCCAGGAAACCTTGTAAGCAGCAACTCTAGCATTAGGTAAGCCTCCTTTGGCAGTTCCATTGGCTAAGCCCAACAAGTTAGCATGTGGGACAAAACCACCACCAGCTACGGAAAGGCAGTGAGTTCCATGACCAGTCATATCTTGAGCAGTTTGATAGGAAAGATTGAGAGGGTGGCCAACGAGAGCTTCGAAGCCCTTGTTGAAGTATTGGACTCCAATTAACTTCTTGTTACACTTCATTCCATCTTTTGTATCACAACTTCCTCTCCACTTTTTTGGGATTGGTCCCATCCCGCTATCGTCGAAGCTTTGGGATTTTGGCCATACGCCTATATATAGAGATGCGTATTTAATTATCCCAATTTCTACACTTATTTAATAAAACCACATAAATAATGCATCTTTTAATAAAAAAGACGAAAACTTGTAGCACATTAATGATTACCGCTGTCAATAACACCTATGATTAAATTTTCACCAAACTTCGCCCCACTCCACAAAGAATCAGGTAGAACTTGTCCATTTTTTTCAAGTCCAAGAAATTCCCATGTTCTCGTAGTTCGCAGTTGATGCTCTTCATTCGGAAAAACAGATACAACATCGGGATGTTCTGGATTCCCATTCAAACAAGAAATTAATAGCTTGAACCATTGAAAAAGATGAATAAACAGTTAACTTATGTTCAATCATTCATGCGTTCACGTACTTGATATTTCCTGGGCAACTTCATCTTCAAGAATGGCAGCAAAACCTTTGATATCATATGTATACGAGTAAAATATTGCTTCTTTTGCCTTATCCTTGCTGCATGTTTCAACAAAACATTCATACAGACGCTCAACCACATATACGTTTGCTTATAGAGAACTACAGATCAAAATGAATGAATCTTTGTCCTATTAAGTGCGAACACGATTACCTTCCCATTAAAGAACCCAAAAACTCATAATAAGAGTCAGCAATTTCCTCCGTATTCAACTTAGAAGGATGAGATTCATGAGAATGTGAACCTAAATAAACTACATATGACTACAAAAAGAGGAAAACAATGAAGGTTTAGTAATTAAGCAGATATTCTATAGAATGCAATAAGATTAAAAATGGGTATGAGTTGTTGGTAACCTTCTTCGCAGCTTGTATGGAACTGGGCAACACAGCAAACAGGGAAAAGAAGAGAATCAAAAGAATGAATCTGAAGTTGATCTTCATATTTTCTTACTCAGCTAGAAGATAATAATGTTATTCATGGCCATGATGATCAGTAACAACTGCCCTTTTATAGTGTCTTGTGTTTGGCTTAATTACCAATTAGCCCCCCATGAATTTGAAAAATTACAAATGTGGCGCAATTAATTATTTTAAAAGCTTTCGGACGTGGTTAAATAGGCCTTGAATGAAAAGCGTTTACACCTGGCTTGGAAACCAAATGTAACAGATTATTACCCGATATTTAATACTATACATCAGAAATATTTTAGTTTAAAATAATTAAAATTTTATTATAATGTAATTTATAATTTTAAAATCATGTTGTTGTAATTATTTTTAAAAGTAATTTTTATTACCACAAATGGAATTAAACTTAAAGTAAATATTTTTATAAATTAAAGTAACTCTATATCAAACCTTCAATCATTATTTCTTAAAAATATTTAAGATATTTTTTAAATATTTAATAATCAATAATAACTTACACAAATATCAGCACTTTGAATATTTTTTATATTATATTTAAGATATTTTATATTTATACTATCATTAATTATATTTTATCATTAATTATACTATCATTAATCTATGTAAATTATATTTTTACATAGAATTTAAAAGCAATTAAATAAATATAACCATTCACAAGATAATATAAAATAAAGTACACTTAAGCGTATATGTAATATAAAAATTATATTTTAATTTAAATATATAACTATTTTCAATTCATAAAATTAATAAGAAATAAAATACTATAACTTATTTTCATTAATCATTATTTTATCATCATTAAAATATTTTAATTGATTCTTATTGCTTAATAAAGATAAAATTTAAAAAATGATAAATAAATTTGATATGTGATTAAGTATACTTTATTTTTCATAAAAAAAGATAAATAAATTTATAGCATCAATTAATAATATTAATTTGATTATAACAAAATTTAATATTTTATTTGAAATCAAATTCATATAATATATACTTAGATAATTTAGATAAAAATTGATTTTACAAATTAAAACTATTATTATTTAATTTTTTATATTTTTTAGGTAGGTAAAAATTAATATTTATATTTAAATTTGAATATAATTCTTTTAGATAAAAATTAATTTTTATATGAAATTAGATAAAAGTAGTTTTACAAATTAAAAATAGTATTATTTAGTTTTTTATATTTATTTTAGGTAGGTAAATTAACATTTATATTTATATTTGAATGAAATTATTTAAGATAAAAATTAATTTTTATGTAAAATTGGATAAAATTAATCTCTAAAAATAAAACTATAAAATTAGATAAAAATTAATTTTACAAATTAAAAATATTACTATTTGGTTTTTGATATATTTATTTTAGAAAGAAAAAATTAGTATTTATATTTCTATTCAAATAGAATTCTTTAAGATAAAAACTAATTTTATATAAAATTAGTTAAAAATTAATTTTCACATAAAATTAAATAAGCATTAAGTTTTAAATTAAAACAATAACTATTTCCTATAAAATTAGATAAAATTAATTTTTACAAATTAAAACTATTATTATTTAATATATTTATTTAATTTTATATAAAATTAGATAAAAATTAGCTTTTAAATTAAAATTATTACTATTTAATTTTTTAAATAGATAACAATTAAATTAAAATTATTACTATTTAATTTGTTAAATAGATAAAATTAATTTTTATATGAAATTAGATTGAAAAAATTAGTTTTTATAAAAATTAAAGAGGAAGATAGTCCATAAATTCTTTTATCTCTTTGGCTTTTTAATACAGTATTATAGTCATTCATAAAAATCAGACTTAGGATTAAAAATTTAATATTTATTTTAAAGTAAAGTTGAAGTTTAATGTGTTCTTAATTCTTACATTTCTTTACTGAAACCTAAACCATGGAGATTAAACAACCTTCATATAATCAATTTTCAAATTTTGATTGAAAATGTAAGTGTTATTTAGTTTCACAAAATTAACATTATCTTTTAGAAAATAAAATTTAATATTTAGTCGATAATTTTTTAAATAGAAATATATGTTTTTTTAAAAAGAATGATTAAAATTTACAACATAGAAGGTTTCTTTTATTCTATAAAACAAGTGAAAAAGAATTATTAAAATTGTAAATATATGATTTGAAAATGGAGAGCCGTTGCTTGGTACTCCAGTTAGCTTTTAGAGTTTGTATTAGCTTCACAAGCTTCTTAATTTGTAGTACTTTTGCTTCTGTGTTAATTTGTACTTTTTTTCAATGCGACTTAGCTTCTTTGAGTTTGTATTAGCTTCACAAGCTTCTTAATTTGTAGTACTTTTGCTTCTGTGTTAATTTGTACTTTTTTTCAATGCCATTTAGCTTCTTTGAAAGGATTCATCCGAATATAATGTTCAATTTTTATGAAAATTTCCACCCCACCCTCAATTTTATTTTATATATTTAAATTTATTATACATAAAATATGTTAAGATCTATACATAAATAATATTAACATGTACATGTTTTTATAATATTTTTAAATATTATAAAAATAATATTCTTATTAAAACAATATTTTAAAAATTAAAAATTTATCTCTAAATTTTTTCTCATTTATTACCAAGTCTATTTTAATTAACATGTACTTGTCTATTTACCAAATAAATAGCATGATTTGATCTGAGATCTCTTATTGAATTGCTCATTGAATGATTATCAATATTATGTCTTAAAGAGGACTCGAACCATGAGCAGCTTGACTTGCTTGCACCCCTACCTAACACTCTTTAAATTTTATTATCATTGTCCCTCTAATTTTGAGTTCCATGGAGTTTTGTTTACCCTTTATTCATTTGGTTTCAGTTAAAATACACTTACTACTTTTTTTCATCAATACAAGATTAATTATTAAGATGGATCAAGATACCATCCATATTCATGATCTAGTAACAAAGACAAGTCAACTTTGGTAGGAGGTCACATTAGAATTAAAGAATAAGCAAGGGTTAGAACTTTCAATTAGAAAATATGTGCTAGTAGGATAAGTTGTCTTCGATAAGATGTTTGGTATTGTGGTGTAAAGAAGAATGTCAAATTATTTTATATTTGACTTTATGGATGAATAAGAATGAGAACGGTCCTTAAGGGAGTACCTTAGTCAATGGCAAATCATCACATTGTTCTAAGGGAATAGGATTTAAAAATAGCAATTAAGAATTTGGATTTCTCCACATCACCCTTTTAGATTCAAATTGATGATGTCTTACCAAATCAAATGATTCTATCAAATAGAGAAAAAAATGAAGGGTTTATTCGAAGAGAGGTTGATCAAAGAAAGGAGGACATAATGGGCGATAATATTTTCTTAGAATAAAAGTGTTCATCAACATTTAGAAAGCCTTATAACATGATTTTCAAATGTGTAGCAAGGAAAGGAGAAGGAATGGTTACAAATAAAGTATGAATATTTACCATATTTTTATTACCATTATGGTATAGTGGGTCATGTAGTTTGTGTTTGTAATGGAAAAGTGAATTAGAGGAGATAAGAGATACATGATAGACCCAAATATAGACCATGGTTAAAAAGGAGTAGTTATAATCAAATTAGCACTCCAAAAAAGAAGTCAGGGAAGAAACTTATGACAAAGGTAAACATAAGAATAACTAGGAAGTTATTGTATTCAAGAGATAACGAAAATAATGAATAGGAAGGTGTTGTTGAAGCATAAGGAACCGATAAGTCTTAGCAGTTAATTCTGGTGTATTCGATATACACATAGTGTTTTCATAGTTGTACCTCTTATCACTTGTAACTACTTCCTATTGTATAAATAGCAGTAGATACGTAATACAAAATATAGCTTACATAGTTCATTAATACTGTGTGAATTTCTTCATGGTATCAGAGCTTGAAAGCTTTCTAGTTTTCGTATAAAGATCCAATTTTTTTTTCTCTTGTTTATTCACCTATTTGTTCTAATGGCTTCCCCCTCAAACACAATCAATGTTACTCATTCCTCTGGAAAGATGCTAGTCTCTTTTAATACTGCTTCGCAGTTTCCGTTAAAACTTACAAGAGACAATTACCGTTCCTGGCGCGCTCAGATCGTGCCTGTTTTGCGTGGACATAATCTGATAGGTTATGTTGATAGAAGTTTTCCTTGTCCTTCTCCAGTGCTTCAAAAGGACGACAAGGAGGTCTCTAATTCTGATTATGAGTTTTGGATCTGCCAAGATCAGTTGATACTGGCAGCGATCATTCTTCTACTAGTTTTTCATTTATGCACGTTGTCTCCTCTACAGAGACATCTGCTGACGCTTGGGAAAAGATCCAGTCTTCGTGTGCCAATAACAATGCCACACACATTTTATCGCTTCGTGAGAAGCTTGCAAATTTGAAACGTGAGAATCGATCTGTGTCTGATTATTTAGAGATTATTAAGGCAATTTCGGACGATTTGGCTATTTCTGGAAGTCCACTCTCTGATATTGATCTTGTTCTTCAT
>CANYBF011814484.1:0-12291 GCA_948192965.1 Dalechampia spathulata | reverse complement strand
AAGTTAGATGAAGATGGTGCTATAACTAGTGGTACAAGGATATAGTCAAGAAGAAGGCATAGACTATGATAAGACTTTTGCACCTGTTACTAGATTAGAAACAATTAGGATGTTGTTGGCATATGCATCTCATATGAATTTCAAACTATTTCAAATGGATGTCAAAAGTGCTTTTTTAAATGGTTTTATTGAAGAAGAAGTTTATGTTGAATAACCTCCTGGTTTTAAAGATTTTAACTTTCCAAACCATGTTTTTAAACTTACCAAATCTTTGTATGGACTTAAACAAGCTTCTAGAGCATGGTATAATAGGTTGAGTTCTTTTTTAATTGATCATGGTTTTAAAAAAGGCAAAGTAGACACCACACTCTTCATTAAGAACTATAAACATGATATTTTGCTTGTGCAAATATATGTTGATGATATTTTATTTAGTGCTACTAATGAAGTGTTGTGCAAGAAATTCTCTAAGTGTATGTAGGGAGAATTGGAGATGAGTATGATGGGAGAATTGAAGTATTTCTTAGGACTTTAAGTTAAGTAATGTGAAGATAGAATCTTCATCAGCCAACTCAAGTGCACTCAAGAGATATTGAAGAAATTTAGAATTGATGATGCTAAAGTAAGCAAAACGTCTATGAGCATTACAACCAAGCTTTCATTAGATGAAAATGACAAACAGGTAGATTAAAGAAGTATAGAGGTATGACAGGTAATTTACTCTATCTAACTGCTTCTAGGTTGGGTATAATGTTTGTTGTGTGTATGTGTGCTCATTTTTAAACATCAACTAAGGAATCTCACTTGAGTGTAGTAAAATGGATTTTCAAATACTTGATTGGTACTATGTATTATGGCTTATGGTATACTAAAAGTGTTTCATTTGACTAGATTGTTTTTTCTGATATTGACTTTGTTAAAAATATATTAGATAGGAAAAGTACATTTAGAACATGTCATTTCTTAGAAAATTGTTTGGTTTCTTGGTTTAGCAAGAAACAAAATTATGTTTCTTTGTCTACTGCTAAAGCTAAGTATATTTCTACCAGTTGTTATTGTGCTCAAGTATTATAGATTGAACAATAATTGAGAGATTATAATATTTATATGTTATGCACATCTATCAAATGTGATAATACTAGTGCTATAAATTTGTCTAAGAATCCTATATAACGTTCTAGGAGTAAGAATATAGATATTAGGCATCATTTCTTACGTGATAATGTGCAAAAAGGGAAGGTTATATTAGAATTCATTGATACAACTCATCAACTTGCAAATATTTTTACAAAACCTCTATATGAAGAACGTTTAAATTTCATTAAACATGAGTTATGGATGATAGATAGATCATTTTTGAAGTAGGAATGTATGGTGGACTCTAGAATATTCCAGGAAAAATCTCAAAAATCCTTAAAATTTCTGATTTTCAATCCCTGTACGGTCGTACGTGAACCTCGTACACCTGTACGGCATTCAATCCTCAATTTCCAAAATCTACCGAATACTTTGTATGGTCGTACATCCTTGAGAGTATGCCAATATGAAAAGTAAAGAAATTTCAATGATTTTGGTATGGTCGTATATGAACTCGTACGCTCATATGCCTAAAACTTCAATTTTTGCTGAAGTGATGGTACGACCATACAATGAAGTTGGTATGCCCATAAGCGATGCTTTTCACTTAAAAACTTGAAATTTCATGAGCTGGTATGATTGTACAAGAATTGGTACGCCCGTACGTAACTCAAAAATCACATTTTAACCTAATTTTTCAGCTTTTTCTCTCACTTCTCTTTAGCTGCAGACACTGTTTTGACCAGTTTTCTCATCCAAATCTCAACTAATTAGTCTCAAATCACTAGAAAACTCATTCCCCATCAATCTACTCTTGATTTTTGGTCTGTAGAGCTCAAAATCTTAGTTTTTCATTCAATTTTTCATTGTTTTCTTTGGTTTTTGAATTTGAATCTACTTTATGATTTTCTGGTTATTTTACTCATTTTTAGAGTGTAGTTCTTTAGAGTTTATTGTTCCAAATTATGCTATTGTGTTATGTGTCAAATTTTGTTCAATTTTGTTATGATTGAAATTTTGGGATTTTTCAAAATTCTATCGAATTTTTGAAAAATTTTATTTTTGAAAAATTCTTGATTTTTACAATGACATCACATGGTACATGTGGTGGTTCTTCATCTCAAGGTTAAGATAAGGGCAAATGCATCTAGACTGATAATGATGCCCTTCATACTAATTACCCTATTTTCGTTATTCGTCAGAGTATTCTGAGCGAAAGACTTTCGCTCATTCTCGTTTTACATGCATAGCCACTCTAATCAAGGTCGAGCTTGAGGCTGATGTTAGACATTTCTTGGATAATATTGGCTGGTCCAATTTTGCTTTTTTAGATAATGTTGTCATTCAGTCTATTGCATTCGAGTTTTTACAGATGTTTAAACTCGATATATTACACACTTGTATGTTTAAAATTTTTCATAAAAACTTCAAACTCACTAAAATTAAGTTTGATGCTATTTTTGATTTTCCTACTGAGGGCATTGATAATGCTAAATCCATGATTTTTTACCATGATGCATTCTAGAAGATTTTAAAAGCTTTTTAATGGATCTATTTCATAAGATTGACAATGATATTGCATTCTAACGTCTATATTCTCTATTTAAAGCTTCTGAGTTGTTGAGATTAGCTTTCTCAAGTAAATAATCTTGTTAGAATCACATTCTTGCTTACATTTGATTCAATCTCTCTTTCGTTCTCAATGTTTCATAACCTAAGCATTTATGTTGTAATCTTAGGTCGGTGTATGATTAATGTTGGGGCATTATTATTGTAATTGAAAGTTGAATACTGTGAGTATTGATTGTTATTGTAAAGGTTTGAGTGAGAGCCTGAAAACACTAGGGATTAGATTCTTGTTGAAGAATTCTTTTGTTGTATTGTTGATTGATTTTAATGGAACCCTAAGTTGAGACTTAGGAGAAATGGACGTAGGCAAAGAGTTGTGCCGAACCACTATAAATTGTACCTTGTATAACTGTCGTACTTCCGTGAACTTTCAAATAGAATAGAATAGAAGCAAATCTGAACATAGAAGATGTTTAAAATCTACAAATTTAAATACATTATTTATATTTTAAACAAAATTTTAGTTAGTAATACAACCTTAAAATCAATAAAATACTTATTTTAATTAATAAATAAATATAAATAGAAGTAAAATCTGGACATAGAAGATGGATGTTTGAAATCTACAAATTAAAAAAAATCATATTATTAATAAATAAAACAATTTTACTTACTAATGCAATCCTAAAATTAAGAAAATGAATAAATATAAAATAGAAGCAAATATGGATATAGAAGATATTTGAAATCTACAAATTAAAAAATATTATTAATGAATAAAATTATTGTACTTAATAATGCAATCCTAAAATTAAAAAATGAATAAATATAAAATAGAAGCAAATCTAAAAGGAATTAAACATGTTAAAAAATATATTTATCATCATAAATATATATGAATACTTAAAATATTTATGAAATTACCTTGATATCAAAAGCTCTAACATTTGATATAGCCAATATTATCTTTGCTTCATTGCTATTAATTGAATCTTCAATCATTGTACCCTCATTATTAGTAAGATCATCCCATAAAAGTAAATGTATTTTTTGTAATCTACAATAACATAAAATTACAAAATAAGTTAAGGTTTAGGTAAAATATACAATAAGATGGAAAAATATATCTTGTAACAAAGAGTATGATGCTTTTCTTAATGCCTCTATTGTCTAGTTTGAAACTTAGTTTTGGTTGAACCGCAATAGCTATGAAATCTATTTAAAATAGATATATCAATATTTTCTTTCAAAAATATATAAATCTTAATTATATAAGCTTTTATAAAGGTACATAGCTACAAATTTCTCTTTCGTTGCTATCAGCTTTATCTTTTCACTACGATTATTATTAATAGCTTTTTTTTTAATATCACTTAATGTTCTAAAATTGTAAGTTAATGCATGATCAGATATGTTCAAATCATGTTTATTGATTATAGTATTAAAATTTAAATTTAATTCAAATCTATCATGTATATGCAGATAATCATGATTAATTCTCTTGACAGAGTCATCAATTATTATATATGTTTCTCCAATCTCAATACAATCTTCAAACTTTTGAAATGAATTACTCTAAATTGTTGCACCAATCCTTTTACCCTGAAAATAATTTTTCAAAACAATAGTAGTTTAATAATCTTTTAAACAAACTAACACAAATAAAATGATAATTGAAAGTAAACTTACATTGCTATCACGTAAAATTAATTTCTTCAATTGTTGATTTTTTGAAGTATTATGCTCAAACATTCGTAATATCTTGATATGTATTTTGAAATGAGTTTGACCCTTAAAAAGTTGATCCAAATGTCAAATCTTTGTAATTATATTTTTTTGTCATTTTTCCTGCAAAATAAAAATAACATAAAAGTAATATTAATGCAATATAGAATAACATAATTAAGGGGTGAATGATATAGAAAAAAGTTCATCCGCAAGCAGCATATATATATATATATATCATTGTACATAAATACTATAATGTTATATTCTTTTAACCCACCTTTTCTTAGCAATTGATGACACATATTAGCTTGCAAAATATCACTTAGCACCCAAGAATACAAATATGATATCTTGCTTTTATAAAGGATAAAAGATAGGTTTTAATATTTGATGCCTATAAATAAAATTAGTTATTTTTAACTTGGCCTAAAATTAGTTGTTAACAAATAGAAATGAAATGAGTAGTATTTATATTTAAATAAAATTAACAATTTTTAACTTTGAATAAAATTTAATAGTAGATTTTTAATAAGATATTTAATAATTAATATCTAATTAATGTGGAGCGAAATTAGTTAAATTAAAAAATTTGAACAAAAAATATAAAATAATACACGGGAAATAATAAATAATAATATACTAATTATAACTAATAACTTTATTTTATTCACTAATTTACATTAAATAAAAATTTATTTTATTATTTATATTTGTTAGATTCATTTTTATATTTATATTTGATAAGTTTTAAAAAGTAATATTTAAATTAAAAAATTTTAACAAAAATATAAAATAATACACTAATTATAATTAATAAATTTATTTTCTATACTAATTAAAAAGAAATTTATTTTATTATTTCTATTTGTTAGATTAATTTTTATATTTATTTTTGATAAATAAAAATATAAAATAATACGTTAATTACAATTAATAAATTTATTTTGTATACTAATTTATATTAAATAAAAATTTATTTTATTATTTTTATTTGTTAGATATATTTTTATATTTATTTTTAATAAATTTAAAAAAGTAATATTTATCTTCATGTAAATTTTAAAAAATAATATTTATCTTTGAATTATTAAAATTGAAGAGGGGGGATAGACTTGCATTTTCACTTCCCCCTCTTCCATCTTTTAATAAGTATATGATATCAATACCTTGTTATTCCATTTTTTACTATTACAAGTAAGAAATTAATATTGTTAGTGTACAATTTTATATGCTCTCGATTCTTTTAAAATTAATTAATGTTGGAAAATATATATATTTGAATCGTATAATACATTCAATCCATAAATTACTTACGATATTCGATTATAACTTGATTCATTTATCTCTATCATGAAATAATTGATACATATTTTATTAGTAATTAAATCCTAACTACTTTCAAAAATATTATCACAAAACTAATTTTGATTATTTTAGTTAATTTATCTATTATTATATATCCTTAATGTATGCATCAATTGTTTAATAACAAAGATAACAAATCAAATTCTAGTCAAATCAAATTCTAGTCAAATGTCATGAACTTCCATATATACTAAATATATTATAAAATTAATATATATTTGTTTCCTAATATCAATTAATATGATAATATCAAGATTTCGTAATATCCTACCATATTCATTTACATAAGATATATTATTCTTGAACATCAAAAATTAGGAAAATATTAAAAATTCTGAAAGCGAATTGTTGGTTATAGAGTTAAAAATGTGGATAGTGAGAAGCTAGAAATCTTAGTTAGATACTCCATTTTCACATTAATGACAAGTTATTGGGCTAAACATGACCTAATTCTCATGAAAACATATATATGATACATACACACAAACAAACAAAAAAAGGGGGGGAAAAAGAGAGTAATTGCAATTAACACACTATCTAATGGATAGTGAGCACTAATAATCGGAATGTGGATAAAAATTTCCCAGCAACTTGATATATAAATGGGTACTAATCCCTTCTCACTAATCAATCATGTTGTTTCCATTATATTTTATGTAATATATTTCTGATGGAAATCTTACAAATTGCAGAATTAGTATACTTGTTTAATCAACATCCATCATATTAAGCATAGAGAATAGAGAATGTGGTGCAATTAGGACCATTCAATTATAATTGTTAAACAAGTATATCACACAGTGGTCAACTTAAATGAGGCATAAGCAATAGTGTTTATTTTTATCGATCAAAACCCGTTAAAGATATATGATAAAATGTATTAAATTTATGCAAATTTATAAGCTATTCGATAATATTGATATTAATCGAATAAAAAAGTAATGAGACGAGAGTAGTGAGCGTACTTAGTAGAGTGAAAAGGGATTGGAAAAGGGTGGAGAATGTGATTTAATTTGGATTATGTAAATTGGGTCATTATTAAATATTGAATTTCCATTGACCTCATTCCCAACTTCCTCTCAATTTTTTGTTAGGATTTTGATGTCTTAAGCCAATGAAATAGTTTCTTTATTTGGCGATTTATGGAAATTTTTTTAAAATGAAAAATTATTTATTTTAAAATTTTTCTAAATCAAATATATTTAATTTTAAAATATTTATAAAAAATAAATCTTATTAATATAGGCAATATTTATCAAAATTTTTAAATTATTCTTAATTGTATGGTCTCATATTTGCATAAACTTAAAATAATTTAACTATATATATAAAAAATCTCTCCCTTACATATAAAATTAATATATATTTCTTTTTAGTTAAGGATACTTGAAATAATCAATGTGGTTGTATACAATTAATCTATTAAATTTTCATAGTATTGATTATGTAACTTTTATTTTTGAAAAAATCTTTTTAATTAAGAGAATATCTATGTTAAAAAATTTTAGTTTATTACATTAAATTGATCTGAAATTATTTTTTTTTTTTAAAAAATAGATATGACATAGATTTGGTAGAATTGGGAATTTGATTAAAAGTTAATTAACCTTGATTAAAGCATTAAATATTAAATGAGAGCTATGGCCGGTCAACCTTTAGCTGAATCATGATTAGGAAATCAATGAAGGAATTACTTGTTACTTTATTATTCAAAAGGAAGAAAGAATCCAAGACTGGCTGCTTTTAATGCTAATTTACTCCAAGATTTAAGCCTTAATTAAATCCACGGGAAACTATAAATTTAAAAAAGTTATTTTAAAATCTAAATTAAATATTAAAAAAACTACGAATTGACGACGGGAATGTAACTGTCATTAAAATTGCGACGAATTAATTTCATTATAAGAACAACCTTTTCTAAGATAAGTAATGTATAATATGATAAATCAGCAAACAAAGCTTAATTAAAGATTTGATTATGAAATTAATGCGAAGTCCTCACTAATTAATTAAATAAGAGACTAGCAAATTAGTGCATTATCCCAACCAAACCATCTTCTCATGAATGTCGCTGTAAGCTGCTTCACTTCACATTATCATTAATTACATGAATCAACAATATATCTTTTTAATTTATAAATTTCCCCCCAACATTAATAAATCCTAGCTAGCTACTCCAGTGTTTTATATGAAGCACATTATGCCTTCCAGCCACTACCCTTCACATGAGTCTCATGGCTAATATTTTATGGAAGAAAATGACAGCATTTGTGAAGAAATATATTTATTAATTTCATTAATCGCCCACTTATTTTCTCTTTTTTGCTAAGAAGCCCCAAAAGCCAAGAATTAAGGGTGTGGGTATAGGTTCATAGAACCCTTTCCCTCCATCATTTCTTCCCTGCTTCTTTTTTCAAAGATTTATCATATATTTATAATCATGCAAGGAATATGTAATCTATATTACTCCCTCCCTTCAGTGGATCAAGATATTGTTATATCTTATTATATCAGTTAAATATTATTCAGAATTTCCTTCTTCTTATTATATATTTGATTCTGATTTTGATACTATTTAATATTCTCACCTAACATAATTCATTTAACATGCAACTATTCAATATTATTATCAAATTTTTTATATCTTAATTCTGTTGATATGATATACTTTCATTATTCATTCATTAAACCTTCTAATTCAACTGTATATAGTGCAATTCGATGTATTCACTAACACTGATTTATAATCCCAAAATATCATAAAAATCATTAAATTATTAATAACAAAGAATTTGAATTCGAATTGGGTAAAATTTTTTAAAGATAAATAATTCAATATATATATATATATATATGATATGGATTAAATCTAAAGTCATGTTTAAAAAATTTAACACCTTTATCTACTAGATCAACTAATAATCTATACTTATTAAAAATTTTAAATGTGCATGGTTCATATATAAAATTTCACATTCAACACTTAAATAATGTAAAAATATTTATGTTGATAGAGATCCAATTAATAATTTTCATGTGAGTAATTATTTTTATTAAAAATTAAAATTGTAATTTTGAATTGAGTATCACAATTAGATCTTAATCAATATCAATAATTTTTTTAAAATCGATTGTTATTAGAATATATATATATCAAAATTTTATAATACATTTAATTCATATAAATATTTATAATATTTTTTATCATATAATAATTGATATTTTATTGATAATTTTAACTCGAAATCATGTGATTTTTTAAAGAAAAGTAGAAATGTGTATGAATATCTTATTGGGAGGAAGTACACGCCTGTACAATGAAACAGCAAAATCAAAGTGGCTCCACTAGGAGGAAAAAGATAATAATTTAGGAAAAAAAACTAGCGATAAAATTAAACTAATGCGAGCAGGTTCCAATCAGTATAGATCTTAGCTGATACAAGAAGACAAAAGACAAAATATACAATAATACATATATATGTGTGTGTATGTGTATGTATATACATATATATACACTTTTATGAGATGAAGAACTGAAATCACACCAGACAAAAAGAGAAGTTACCAATTTAATATGTGTCTTTTACCAAATTGCTTTTGTAACATCGAAAGGTTAAAAATATTACATAAAATATATAGTTAAGATATATACGGTCTGCCATAATTGAAAAGCGACCTCTATCATTTTCTAAGCTTATAAAAATAAATAATAAAAAGCATATGATAAATTAATTAAGACATGATCCACGCATCACCATATCTAATTATTTCCACCTCACAAGCCAATCATATCTCTTTTCCCTGCGTTTTCTGCATGGAAAATACTATAACCTTCTTCCCTTTTCCTCTTTGCTTATTAGCTCTGTATCTGCCGAAATGTATAAAAATATAATTCAGGGAGGATTAAGTTTTAATTAATTTGAGTTTGATAGATGATTAATAGACTTTATAAATCCAATATTAAATGGCTTACGAGACTCATTACTGCAACACGTAGATTTAATCTATATTAATGCGATAGAATATAAATTATATTTATTAGTATATTTATGGTGTATAGGAGATGTAAGAGAATTTTAGATGGAATGGAAGAGGCATGACAATCTTGATGGAGTGATAATAGAACGAGGAAAAGCCACCGGACATCATAATAAATAAAGGAGAGACATATCCATCAACAACTTTTGTTGATGAAAGGAACGTCAATAAGACAGATTATGGCTGGAAAGCACAAGGGTTTCACGTTACTTGCTGCTTAATATAATTATTAATAAGTATTAGGGCTCTTTCGGCATCCACCCATCCAATCAGATTGACCACCACGCACACTTTCACAATCTCCACACAAGAATCACTAGTTGTTGTTGAGTTTTCCTTGTCTTTTGCTTCATCACCATTGACAATTTATTCACTTTTTAGTTCGACCTTTTTGCTGCTCTCTCTCTATTATATCCTCTCTGAAATACCGTGGAAAAGGGTTTCACTCCCAAGTGCTGTAAAATCGTAACATGTCGTCATCAATCAAACCATTAACTCAAATGATAATGTATGTGCCGACTTAGCAACTTATATTGGATCCTATCCTTACCTGTGTAAACGAGCCTAATCAAGCTGGATATTTAATTATTCAAGTTTGGTGTATGAAATGTTTATCAGTATAGTTTAAAATTTTTTTAAATATTGAAGTTCATGCTTGGTTTGAGCTCAAATGTATGAGATTCGAGTTTCAACTTGAGCTTGGCTCATGATCAATTCGAATAAAACTAAAGTTTAGTTCAAGATTGAATGTGTTCGGCTTGATCTAAACTTGTTTTCATACTCGAATAAAAAGATAAAAAATGATTCGATTTGAAAAATATTATCATGAATCATTGGTATTATAAAAAAAATAAACAAGTAATGTTTAAAATTTTAAATACATTAATGATATTTATTTAATAATAATATAAAAGTGGAGAAATGATATTTTTTAAATATAATTCTTATATATTCATTTCAGTCATTCCTAATTTATTGAATTATGATATTATCTCATCATGAATTATTATTATTTTTACAAGATGATAGATCCATGAGTTAGTTCATAAGTATTACTTGCATTTAAGTTTATGTAATTTAAAAACCTTATTTGTTACATAACTATTAAATCAAATATATGATTTAAATTTTATAATTTTAAGTACTATATAAATATATATTATCTATGTTAATTGTATTTTATTTGAAATTATAAATAAATATTTTATATACTATTCATTAATAAGTTATTTAAAAACACAATAATATAAAAATTAATTTTTGATATAAATAATATATTATTAATTATTATATACATATATTTATGAAATAAAATATTTAAATATGATTTAAATAAATTATTAATATTATACAATAAAATGAATTATATAAAAATAATAAAATAATTAAGTCAGCTCACGAACTCATAAATAAATCAGCTCATGAGGTCACAAATGAACTAGCTTAGGAACTAATAAAACGAGTCAGCTTACAAACTTATACAAATCAAATATCAATGAGCTCAAACTCAACTCATTTACAAAATGAGTTTCAAAATCTGTTACACCCACGATAGAGACCCTAGGAGTTATACGTATAGAGATACCTAGGGATGTATGTGCATGTATCTATATATGAATGTGTATATGTGAAGGTATTGGTATGTGTATGAATGTATGTAAATGAGTATATGTGTATTCATGTGGCAATGAATGTGTTTATATGCTTGAATGTGTGACGTCGCCTCGTTGGGAAGCGTGTCTTCTCGGTCGGATGAGGGACGGCTTGTATTTGTGCTGAGGATTGTGTATTGAAGTGTTGCAGGGTTGGTAGACAGGTTTGGGTTGTGTAGGGATGAGTAAGGCTTGCCAAATAGGCAAGTTATGTGAGTTTAGGAAGTGGTACGGGCGTACGTATAGGGCGTACGGTCGTACGAGACAGAGAGGGAACAGGGAACTGAGAGCCTCGAGTGCGTACGGGCGTACCACATGGGCGTACGGTCGTACCACAACTCGCAGGAATCAGGTTTACTCGCAGGTGAACAGTAATTTTATCAGATGAACAGTGCCCGTACGGGCGTACCAACAGGTGGTACGGTCATACGACTGCTCGCAGGAGTTTAGGGTTATCAGGCTTTTAGCGTCGGTACGGGCGTACCATCGACCGTACGGCCATACGCGATGCTAAAATTGACTTTTAAGGCAGTTTTCAGTCGGTTTTCCTTTAATTCCAATCCTTGTTCTTCAGCAAAACCCTTCCCAAACCCTACCAAATCACTCTCTAAGTGATTCTAAACACCACTAGCTTCCGAGAACGCGTAGTAGAAGTTAACTACGGGTAGAGAAAGGATCACAGGCTATAGCGAGAGGTTGCTTGCGATTGAGGTTAGTGTTAGTTTTATGTGTTAAGCCACTTTTGGCTTGTTTTGGATTGCCATAAGACGTAAACTACGTCCAGGCTTATGCTTTTGATAGGAATGATATCATTTGGCTTGATTTATGTTGGATAATGATTGTGATGATGGTTTGATGCTTG
>CANYBF011814248.1:0-17495 GCA_948192965.1 Dalechampia spathulata | reverse complement strand
CAATTTAGTCTCTAAATCCAAAGAATTTAATTAATTAGGGGCCTAATTAATTTTAAAATGATTTTGGCAGAGGTTTGGCTTGCCTTTTGGCAATTTTCGGGATCACCTTCAGATGACCCCTAGCTCTATATTTATAGAGCAATTTTTGGGCGTGACAATTTTGTAATTTTGTAATTAGGGCCCACTGTGGTCGCTTCGGGACGTGCGCCCCGAGCCTATAAGCGTTATTCGACGTAAGGAGCAACTTTATAGAACAAAGTTTTTCCAAATTCGGTCCCGAGATGGCTCCCAACCAAACGTCTTTACTATACAACGTGCGTAGCCTATAGGGCTATGCGCTACGCACGTTGCGTTTTTGCCCTATGCGCTCCACCTCGTACGGGTGGAACGGAATGCGTGTCATATGTCCAGGAAAGTGCAAACGACATTTTGAGAAACTTTGCAGTTATAAGTTTTCTCAAATTCCACCTCGAACATCGGGTTTTGCTTAATGGGCCGTTTTGGGCCCAACGGGCCTTTAGGGCAAAAAAAAAGTGGCATTCGGGATGCCGTGGGTCATGCCTCGCGTAGGCACTAGTGGAAATGCATCCTGTGTGTACAGGACACTCAAATTGGTTAAATCAGGTGATGGGCCCACCTATGCACTATTCATGATGAATAGTGCCTCGTGGGTCCGCAGTATAAAAGGGCCTAAGAGGTGGCAAATAGCATGCTGAGTGCCTTGCCTCAAGTAAGGCAGCAGGTAGGATGTGTTATGTGCGTACAGAATGCATCAATGGGAATTATAGTAGGAAGCGGGTCCCACTAATGTCTAGTGGACCCCACCTATGCAGTTGTCCCAAAATATAGCATTTGCAATGCCCCAAAGGTATGCCTTGCGTAAGGCGACGATGAAGTATATTCTGTAAGTACAGAATACAGAATAGGCCAATGAGGGGGAAGCGGGCTCCGCCTATGTACTATTCATAGTGAATAGTGACCTAGGTTCAAAATGCGATGCTTTGCATTCTGTATATCTTACAATGCATAGGCTGGCGAGAAATGTATTATGTAAGTACATAATACACAGAATGGGCTAATAGGGGCAGTGGGCCCCACTGATGCCTTAAGTGGGCCCCATAGCGTAGTGGGCCTGAAAATGGTATTTGCGATGCCAAGCGTTGTGTCTTGCGTAAGGCAACTAGAAAATGTATTCTGTAAGTACAGAATACAAAGAATAGGTTATTAGGGGCAACGGGCCCCGCTATTGCTTGGTGGGCCCCGCCTGTGCACTATTCATGGTGAAAAGTGTCCAGGGCCAAAAATGCAATATTTTGCATTTCAAGTGGCTTGCCTTGCGTAGGCAACAGTGAAGGGTGCTCTGTATGTATATAACATCCAGAATAAGTGACGGGTCCCGCCAGGCGCCATGGTGAGCCCCACCAGCTCTGAGATGTTCTATGCACCATAATACATAAGGGAAGCCACAAAGGCTTATGTGCATAATCGGGGTCGATATCGGGGACTAATACCGAGCCGTATCAACAGAAACCCGAAATTGCAAGAGTGTGAAAAGTCAGGGTCAACACTATGTTAATGTTTCCTTGTATTGATATACTACTATACTATACAAGTTTATAATGCAATTATTGGATGTGCATATGTGATGGATGTATATGAAATGCTAGAATAATTGTTAAATGATCTTCCATTGTTGATGAAATTATAGTATAGAAATAAAGTACATTTAATTAATTAAAGTTATTAATTATATTTACCATTGTACTTGGTGTTTATCATTTGATGAATACAAGTTAACATTATAGGGATGAAGAGAGACTGATAAGTCATTTGTAATTGACATTTTTTAATTAAGAAGCTTAGGAATCAACATATTCTAATAAGATTTATATTATATATGGAGTTATCATATGTACATAGATAGTTTAAAGGCAGTAATGTAAAATCACTAGTAGTATTTTCATGTACATGTAAATAATTTATAAACTTTTAAAGCAATTTATAAACTATGCTTATACTATCAATTTATATAAGGTGAGAATACTTGAAATATGATATGATAAACTAATGACATGTTATAGATATAGAAATACATATACATTAAATAATTAGAAAAAAATTATAAACATCCTTTATATGATGATTAATAGATTCCAAATGGTACAAGATTTATTTATCATTCTATGAGAACATGTTCACCATGTATGTATGATAAGGAAGAAGTTGAAGCAACAATATTCTAGTCATCAAGTAAAGCCATGGCCTTTTGAATTTGGTCTTTAAATAATTGAAGTTATAAGACACCTAAAGAATCTCCATTCGAGTCAACACTAGAGGTTGGAAGCTGAGAAGTATAAGTGGCATCAAACTTAATTGGTGCAACAATGGTAATGTTTCTCTAAGGTGAGGAATTCTGCTTTGTGAACTTAAAATTGGCTAGAAAACCAATGAACTTATATAATTCTCTCTTTAAACGCCCATATTTCCTATAATAAGCATAAATCAAATCACTTTTGTACTTTATAACAACCATTATCACACAATCAAAGAAATTCTTGGTTTAAATTTATATTAGTCTTGTGACTCTTCTCTCAGCATCATGTTGTAGACTTCATCTAAGTTAGGCAGAGGTTGCATCATAATAACCTGAGATCATAAGGCTTGGTATGTTTCATTCAATCTATTGAGAAAGTGAAAAATATAATTCTTTTATTGCATATCAACATACTTCTAGAAATAATTATCATTGTATAATCCATAATAAGGTAGTGGTCTATAGCTCTTAAGCTCTTCCTAAAGTAATACCACAACGAACTACTTGTATATAATGACTTGATTTGATGATTACCTCCATAATCTAACATAAGACCTTTCCAGCATGCTTTATCCTTACTTACATGCTTCTTAAGAAGACTTTCCAAGAGGTCACTTATCTAATAATTGCCCCAAGCTAAGCACGTTTAACTATAGAGTCTTTTTAGAATGAGCATCAAAAAGGTAGGTTCACCTTGTTGGTATGGATAGTACTTATAAAATCTTTTAAGTTATTATTAATTAAACAGTTCCATACTTGCATAATCTCAAAATTACTCAAGTTATTCTTAATTATATAATCCTATACTTATACAATCTCAAAATTAGTCAACCATGCAACCTTATCCTTCTATAATTTCACGATCTCTCTTCTTTAAGTATAGCATTAATTCATTCACATGCCCTTCCACCTAAAAGCATGCCAGGAGTCATTACTTATCCATGCTCTCTCTAGCACCAGTGTCCACTCTCCACCCTTATTAACCTTGGGTGTTACATTGTAAATGGAAAATTTTAACATCATTAGGTTACAAAAAATCATTACTAGGGGTTTCCTAAATTTTAAAAGCAGTGCCTATATAAAACATTATAGATGCAATAGAAGGAAAATATAACATAGTATCCAAGCCATAATTAAGCTATTATAACAAGTCTAAGCATAAAAAAAGAATCAACAGACTGAGGTTTAAGAATTGAACCATCTAAAAACCCTTGTTTATTACAAATAGAGATAATAAGAAGGAAGGATCAATACCATGTATGATAATTATGAAAAGTGAACTCAAGTTTGATTATGATTGAGCTATGGTTTTTTAAAATAATGAAGATAGTAAAGCGAGGAAGGAACAATAAAAGAGATAATGTATGTTTCCATAGTAAAAGGATGCAACACTCTAAGTAATACACTATAATTAAACCATAATAAAGGGAGCCATATTATAACTAAATTAAGTTGTATTACCAAAATTTCACTAAATTCTTTTCTTTAAAGATCCTTCAAAATCATTTGTTAGAAATTATAATCATACTCTAACTTTCAATATCATATTGTAAACCATTTATAAACTAAGTAAAATGAAACATAATTAGGGTAGATGCATTTGGTAAATAATTCTTTTTCATAAAACTGAAATATTTCTCTTTTCAAAATCATACTTGTTTAAAAGGATGGTGAACTTAATTGACAAGGATTATTAAAAATCATAAACCTAAATTAGATTAGGGTTAAGATTCTTTTCAAACCACACTTTTAAATATATGCATAAATTAAATTCAATAACAATAAACTTTTAAGATTATTCATTATCACCTTAAACAACATAAATAAGTAATGGTTTTATACCATTAACCTGGTACATCCCTATTAATAAATGAAGCATATTAATTACCCAAAATACATAATGGTTTGTGACAGGTGAACAAACAACTCAAAATCAAGACTTATATTGATCTATAAAAGAACAACATGGGTGCAAGGTAGAGTTATGAGAGTGACTTCAATTAAAGTACTTAACCCAAAAAGTAACTAGGTTTCACTAAAATAACTCATCATGGGTTAGCTACTCAAACTTTAACATGGTGGTTGGGAATAACACTCCATTTACCATCCATAAATATATACTCAAAGTCAATGGTTATCATAATCCTCATGATCCTCATCATCGACTTATCTGACCAAGCTCTACTACTCTTGAACCACATCTTTATCTGCATAAGTAAATCAATTTATGCTAACCATAATTACTTAGTAAGAGTGCTTAGAAGCTGCGCATCATGCATAAGTTATGTTAATCATTTCTCATCCCTATTTCAATCCTAATTTCCATTCTAGTCATCAAATCATCATATGCATACAAATTAAATCATGAAAACATGCATTGTTATTATACAATAACATTTCTATTCCATGTTCATTTTCTTTCCATAAGCTTTTCTTTACTTATATAGCATTAATGCCTCCATATTCTTCGTTCATATATCTAATCACCAAACCAAGGCACTTGTAAGCTCATGTTCATTTTCATATTTCTCATATGCATGTCATCATCATATGCATTTCATAATCAAATGTCATATTATTAATATGTAAATCATAGAAATAGACATGAAATAAGTCTCATCATCTTATTAAATAAGTTTCATAATTTACATGTATATGTTTTATTATCCATATACATATTGACATTATCATATACAACTATCATTATATTGAGTCTCATCCACTTTATCAATTCTTCCTCTTTTAAAATTGTAAGTACTTATGTCCTTTAAACTTTTTAGTCCTTATTCTTACTTTATTATCCTCTTTTACATTCTTTTTCAATTTTCATCATGAAATGTCCATAATTGGTTTTGTTAGTTTATTGGTTCAAGGTTCTATTTTATTTATAGGTATACATAAAATCTCATATAGGTTCTTGTTTGTAATTCCCATCTTATTTTAGCTTAAATACCCTCTTTCATGTTCAAGTTTGACCAGTTGTGATGTTTATTTAGTGTCCTCAAATTAAAGTAGGTATAACTTAATTCTAGCTAATGTTTAAGGTTTCTATTCATTTTCTCACATGCAACTCGACTCGAGTTGCATTAACTTGACTTGATTAAAGCTCTAGCCTCTTTTTTCATTCCATGAAGGTAACTTAACTTGAGTTGGATTATTAAGCCTTACATACATTTTTTTAGAACTTCCTTGGCATCTAGATCACTTATTTTAAAGGTTCAAGATCAAAATCATGGAAAATAACTATGTATTCTTGTCTCTTACACTCACGAAACCTTGTTATAACAAAATCCATCATCCTAATCTCCCATTTACCATTTCTTATTTCATTTCATTAAAAAACCAACACCATTCCATACCATATTATCTAAATATGAACATAATAGCATTGATTCACACTATACATTCAAAACTAATTCCCCATTACACAAACAATCCCCAAGAGGATTTAGATGCTTATTATGTCTCCTTAGCTCTTAAGTAAGCTTAGAAGTAAGGAATGATTAAATTACACTAAGTAGAGGGGTTATTCCCTATTGATTCTTCTCACATTAATTAACTTAATACCTCCATTAGCTCTTAATCTAATAAAGAATGGTTATTGTCCAAAAGGAAACCAAGAATGTCACTTCTCTAAAATCCTTTTCTCAAACTGTACAACCCATCCCCCTTTTTTAGCTTTTTTTGTTTTTTTATTTTAAATTTATCCTCATGTCATATATCATTTAAACCCAACTGTATCTTCATTTTAATCATATTAATTAAAGTATTTTAACTCATATAATAACTCATATAATCTAAATTTTATTAATTTAAAAATTCATTTTATCATGAATAATTTTTTTATAGTCATAAAAATTTATAAGGTAATTTTTTTCAAAAACTCTAATTACTTGAACAAAATAACTTTCTATTATTGATTCAATATAAATTTAAAGCTTTAAAATGTAAAAAATCTATGTAAAATGCAATTATCTCAAATTTTTGATATTTATGATTATTAAATAAAACTACTTGTATAATTTTTACAAATAATTTTTGAATTTAAGCACATATATACATTTTATTTATTGATTATAATGCTTCACTAAATATTAAATTTTTATGATAAAAGTTTATAAAATTTTGATCACCATATTAAGCATTTGGGTTGTACTCTAAGCTTTTGGGTTGTACTTTAAGATTTTTCATTCATAGTAATTCTCTCTCTTATAGGATTTTTGTCTAAATTATTATGGGAAGCCTTTCCTAAAATATTAGTTACCTTTTATGACTATAATCACATTAAATAAATCCATAATTCATATTAACTATATAATTTCCACTCATTTTCTTATCATTCATTAATCGAGAAAATCTAAATTCATGTAACTCGATGTGTGCATGTCGTATGCGAGTGTTCAAATACAAACTTATACATTTTGTATGGTAGTTTAATATAAAATATCATTCATGCTAACATAAAAATTATTCATCATATGTAATATCACATAAACAAATAACTAAGAGAAAACATAATGAACATTCTTTGTCCTTATACATATTCCTATTATTCTTTTATTAAATAAAGTGTCTTCTAATTCTAGGAGAATTAAGATAATTTAATTTTAATTAAATTATCAAAACATGATGTTACAAGCCCTTTACTCATAAGAAAAATTTCATCTCTGAAATTTAACTTAGTAAAGAGATTGGGATATTGGGCTACCATATCCACTTCTCTTTCTAAAGTAGCTTCTTTTACCCCATGATTGTACTATAGGACCTTATAAGTCATGTTGGGATTGATCTCTATATCTTCTATTTGTAGAATATGTATAGGGTTTGAACGATACCTTGATAACATTGACATATGAAAAATGATATGGATCTTTTCTAACTCTGGTGGTAGTGCTAGTCGATAGGCAACTAGACTAATTCTTTCCAAAACTTTGCATGGTCTGATATACCTAAAACTTAATTTCCCATGTTGATAAAAATGCATAATTTGTTTCCACAGAGTTATCTTAAGAAAAACTTTATCACCTACATTGAACTCAATATCTCTTCATTTAAGGTCTATGTAGGATTTTTTTCGGTCAAATATTGCTTTCAACTTTTATTAGATGTTATGGATTATTATCTTAATTTGTTTAATAATCTATAGTCCTAGTAACCTCCCCTCTCCAACCTCATCCCAAAAAAATGGGGTCCTACATTTCTATCCATATAATGCTTCATACATGATCATCTCAATGCTTGCTTAATAATTATTATTGTAAGAAAATTTTGCTAGAGGCAAGTACTTGTCCCAATTTACTATATAATCTATGGTCCATGCCTATAGTAGATCTTCCAAAACTTGAATAACTCATTTTGATTATCCATCTGTTTATGGATGATATGTTGAACTAAACTTCAACTTGGTGCCTAAAGTTTGTTAAATACTATTCTAAAACCTTAATGTAAATTGGGGGTATTAATTTGAGATGATTGATATTTGCATACCATGTAGCCTCGTAATTTCCTTAATATATAACTTAGTAAACTTGTAGAGGCTCATATCCACTCGAATCAGGATAAAATGGGCTGACGTGGTTAATCGATCAATAACTACCTAAATTGCATCATACTTTTGCAAGGTTATAGTAGTCTAGTTACAAAATCCATGGTGATGTTCTCCTATTTATACTCAGGTATTGTTAGTGGTTGTAACAACCCAACTAGTACTTGATATTCTGCCTTCACTTGTTGACAAGTTAGATATTTTATTATGAACTTTATGATCTCTCTCTTCATTAATAACCACCAATAATTCATCTTCAAATCCTAATACATCTTTGTACCTCCCAAGTGAATTAACAACATGAAATTATATGCCTCTCTTAGAATTTTTTATTTCAACTCATTGTCTATGAGTACATAAACTCTACCCTTGTATCATACAAGCCATCACCCTTTAATGAGAAATTGGGTTGGTTCCCATTTTGTATTCCATCCAACACCTTCATGTAGTAATTGTCCTTCCCTTCAGATTCCTTGATTTATTCCAGGAGCAAAGGTTTTGCTTTCATATGGCTAATTATTAAACCTTCTAGCCTTATTTTTAGTTAAACTCCCAAGGCTCTTAAATATAAACATAGTCACTTAGAGTGCATCATAATTCTTGCCATTGACTTTCAACTTAAGATATCTACCACTACATTAGCCTTTCTTAGGTGGTAGTCGATAATGCAATAATAATCCTTAATTAGTTCTAACCAACATTATTGTCTTGAATTCAACTCCTTTTAAGTGCCCATATACTTGAGGCTCTTATGATCTGTAAAAATTTGACATTTTTTACCATATAAATAATGTCTCCAAATCTTAAGGGTAAAGACTATCATAGCTTAGTTCTAGGCCATGTATAGGGTAATTTTGCTTATAAAGCTTCAACTATTATGATGTATAACTAATGACATTACAAGCTTGCATCAATATACAACCAAACCCATTCAAGGATGCATCATTATATATGATGTACATTTCTCCAAGTGTTAGTAGCTTCAAGACTAGTACTCATGTTAACATCTCCTTAAGTCTATCAAAACTCACATGACACTTATCAATCCATTCATATTTGTATTTGTTCTTCAATAATTGGGTCATCAATTGCACTATCATGGAGAATCTTTTTATGAATCTTTAATATTAGCCAGCCAAGCCTAGAAATCCATATACTTCTCTCATATTCCTCAATAGCTTATAATTCATTACCACCTCCACTTTTATCAAATCAACCTAAATACCTTCAATAGAGGTCAAATATCCTAAAAATGCAACTTCTAATAACCAAAATTCACATTTGGAAAACTTTGCAAATAATTATTTTTCTCTCAATAGTTGTAACACAATCCTTAAATGTCAATCATTCTCTTCTTGGTTCCTCAAATAGACTAATATGTCATTGATGAAGACTACGAATAGACTCATCTGAGTAGGGTTGGAAGATATGATTCATCAAGTCCATGAAGTCTACATATGCATTGGTTAATCCAAATGGTATTACTAGGAATTCATAATGATCGTATCTAGTTTGGAAAGCAATTTTATACACATCTTCCTTCTTGATAGGTAATTGGTAATACCTTGATCTCAAATCAATCTTGGTGAATATACTTGCTCCCTATAACTAGTTGAACAAATCATCAATCCTAGGTAATGGATACCAATTCTTGATGGTTACTTTATTCAATTAATGGTAATCTATACAGAGTCTTATCGAGCCATCTTTCTTCTTAACAAATAAAACTAGTGCTCCCTATGGGGATACATTTGGTCTAATGAAACCTTCTCCAATAATTCTTGCAATTAGGTCTTTAATTCCTTTAACTCGATAGGTGCCATTCGATATAGTGCAATAGATATGGGCAATGTCTTAGGTATTAAATCAATAGTAAACTCTACTATCTTTCTAGAGGTAATTCAGGTAACTCTTTTAGAAATACATCAATATATTCTTGTATAGTAGGGATTTATGAAATGTTGAAGGTCTCCTTAATATTATTGAGAACACTAGATAAGTAAGCTTAATAACCTCTTCTTAGCAGTTTTTATGCTTAAAGGGCTAAGAAGATGAATGAAGGAATCAGATTGCACTCACCTATGATCTTAACACCCTTAAGTTTTAGTACCTTAAAGGTTACTATCCTAGCATGGAAGTCCATAATAGCATGTCAACCAGTCCATTCCTAAAATGATATCAAAATCATGAAAGGGCTATCATACCAAGTCACCAATGAATATGATTCCCAATAATTCAAACTTACAAGTTTTAAAAATTCTATCACATATCATCATTTATCCCATAGGGCTAGTTACTAACACCTTATAATCTAATTCGTCAAGCTCTAGATTATCATGCTTAGTAATATAAGTGGATATATACAAGTGTGTGGACCTATGATCAAACACTATAGCTACAAGTATCAGAAAATCTACCTTTCTTGATAATTACCTTCTGGTCGTTTACATCTTTGACCCTCCATATTGCATACACTCTAGTAATGGGATGCTCACTGTGACTGGCTTATCTAGACTAAGCTGGGCTAACCCTACTAAGCCCTAATCTAAATCTCCCTCTACTAAATCCAACTGGCTCACTAGTTATTATTGGTCATCCTACTAAAACCTCTAACATAGCAAGGTTCAGGTAATCCCGCATAAAGTGTCCATGCCCCCTATATTGAAAGCATGCCCCACTAACTCTATGGTACTCCATATTATGCACTCGATCATAACTCCTATAGGTAAAAGTGGTAATAGGCCTAGTTATTATCCGACTAAGAATACCTATCAATCTCATTACCAAGCTCCTTGTAGGGGGTGGTCTTACTAATATCCTTGCCCTACTAGGCCTAATCCTTTGCCCAAAACCAAACATCATATGTCGCACTCTCTTGTTCTGAGACCTTGAACGATCCACTTATAAATTAAATGAATGATATGATGTGGTTTTAAATAAGATTCTAAGTAAGGATTAAAACAAGGATAATAGTGAACTATAGGTTCATAAGACATATGATTTATATAATGTTTATACTTGTATGATTTTATTGGATATTTAATTAATAAGGTCAATGATGGATGATATATATATATAATATGGAATTGATTAAGTAAAGTATATAAGTTGATTAGATGATATAAGATAATACAAAATAGATAATAGAAGTTAAGAAAGAAAAGAATAGTATCAAGGATCTATTTAAGACATATGATCAGGATATTATTAAGCAAACAGTATTATGATATTAACTGATTTATAGTATATTATAATAAGTCTATCATACTATTTTATGTTTTAACAGTAACAAGTTATTAACAAAAAATAAATATGATTAGTACAAATAATCTGTCTTAGTTATAATTCTGAATATTGAATGATCAGTATTTAAAATGATAACAGTTTGTAATTTATGGTAAAGTATTAGTTGTTTGGCTAAATAACAGTATAAAGATAGTATGTTATTACATTAAAAATATAATAAGAACCTGTTTTAAATAATATGTTTAGACTATTAAAAATGATAAATGTCATAAACTGTTTCTGTCACACCCGGCCCATACCCAGGAGAACATGCTCCCGTGGCACAGACAGCGGCCCCCAGAGGAAGATCGATGCCTGCCCCATAAGGGATGCATCATGAAGACGTCGTATAGGGACACACCTCTAAGCTTAATGGTGGTGGTGTGACGAAAGCAACATGATGAGCTAAAATACCCTGGATAAACCTGGCATACACTCAAACAATATACGATAATGGGCAATTTCGAGACTGATATTTATAAAACCTGTTATGATTCTTATAATAAGTGAGTGCGTACATAATACCACCAAAAGCTATACAATAGTTACACAACTACTGCCACACTAGCTACATAGCCAAAAAGGGATCGGAGTATGCCGCAGGAGTCCCATACCAAGTCGAGATCAGTCTGTCTCAGCTGACGACCTCTATTCCTTCTTTGCACGCTCACCCGAGGTCTCTGAACCTACGTTCATCCAATGACAAACGCTGAGATAAACTCAGTGGTGCTAAAAACACAGATAACAAACATATATCACATAGTAACCATCATAAACATCATATCAGAGCATCGCAACCAAGCATCTTATATAATGCGAATGCAACTGCACCTGGCAGTCTCCCTCATCCTCCTTCCACTCATTCACTCTTATTTTCCTATAATTGTGCACATTCCTTTCGCACATACTGGGTTCCGATAGGTATCGGTACTCATCTCTCGTAGGAGGCCATATAACTGTGGAGTGCTCTGCACTCATATCCTACTGTAGGTCTCGAGACTCATCTCCCTTCTCGGGAGGTTACTTATCTAATGATTCCCGAAGGACCTCCATGATCATTGTTGACCCAGTATGCCCAGAGCTGAGCTCTGCCCTCATTTCTCGCTTTCTTTTCTCTCTTTTTCCATTCATCATTCATCTCCATGCATGTCATCATATCATTACAAATAATTCACCTTATACATGAAAGCTTGGGCATTTATCATAGCATCAAGCATAGAAAATATCAATCTAAGCATCGAAATAGCAAACATCAACATATCACGTCAAAACGATACTATACAAATCACAAGAATATGCCTCAACTTGATTCAAGTCTCTCGGCAACAGCAATGAGACAAAAGATGGCAAAGGACATAAAGCTAGCACTAACCTGACAATACAATGATTCTTCATGTAAGCCTCTAACCCTGTCTCAATCAATCTCTAGCTTTTATTCCTCGTTCTCGTACGTTCGAAAGACTTAGGTACACTCAGGGGAATATTTGGTAGAGTTTAAGAAGGGTTTTAACTTAAGAAGAAGGAAAGAAACTAAGGAAATACGTTCTATCCTAACCCTTAAAAAGTCAAACTTAAGTCACGTACGGCCGTACAGATCTTGGTACGCCCATACCAAACTAAAGCTTTTGATGCACACAATCTCCTACGAGCAACGGTACGCCCGTACCCCATTTGGTACACCCGTACGTCCTCGATCTACCTTATGCATCCAAATTCCTGCGAGTTGACGTTCGGCCGTACCACCCTTTGGTACACCTGTACACCCTCTAGGATCTAAAATCCCTGTAGTTCCCCTATCTCGTACGACTGTACATACCACTACTTAAACGCCAACCTCTGCCTATTGGCAAACCTAATTTCCTTGGTACCTGTTACAACCATCCTTACTAACCCTAACAACACTTCCAAAACATACCAAACCACATAGACTCACTGTCCCTCATCCAACCGAGAAGGCACATTTCTCAATAAGGTGATGACACATAACAAGGCAAATAGATAGACGCATTTCAATTCATATCAACACATATACACACAAACACAAAATCATCAATATACATTCATACACATAACATAAATGCATTCCATCCTACCATTCATCTATGCATTCACTTACATCATGCAAAAATCCTAGGGTCTCTAATGTGGGTGTAATAGTTTCGTAGATTATTAATTATGATATTAAATAAGGGGTAAGATAAAGATATAATTATATATGATATTATTTGCTTTGGTTATTTAATTAAAAAAATATAGTTAAAAGAAGGTTTTATAAGTATAGTTTCGGTGGTATGATAATTAATTTTAATAAAGGAACAATTGATGCAATTGTAAATAATAACATGGTCTTTTATAATGCTTTGTTTTGATAAGTAAATAACACTGATATATGATTTATTAGTACAATGGTATATAATTACAAGAATGATTAATGATGCAATAAAATATATTAATTAAAGATGAACATTGCATTATGGTTAGGTAAATCAGTGGAAAAACTTCATGAATCATCCAAGGATATTAACAAAGAAAAGGACATATCAGGTTTGTGCTAGTTTGTTTGGAAGTCCTCAATCATTTATTGGTCAAAGAGGCAATGGTTTGGTAATGTAATAACATTACACAATTAAATTATGATATGTTATTTTATTTGTTAAACATGACATATTCATAATGCATTAATCACTGAACATGGCATAACATTTCATGGAGAAATAAGGAGAAGGGAAAAAATTTAGTATGAGAAAAATGTTATATAAAATATACTAGGCAAATGTTATAAATTCCTATGGGAATTAAATAAAAGGGATTATGTTATGAGAAGAATGAAATTCAAGAGACAAGTATTAAATGAGATTTGATTGTGGCACCACCAATAAATTGTAAGTAAAAGACCCAGTAAATGCACATATTCAAGAAATGATCCGTAATGAGGGAGACTGCATAACATAAATGTATACTCATAAATATACATTATTCTTATACATGATGATGATGACATTTGAAATGGTTAAATAATTGAGGAAATGGTGAATGTGCATAAGTATTTATATGACTGAGGTAAAATTCATGAATAGTGACTAATATGATGATTATTAAAAATGGTATATAGTTGATGACATCTTGATAATATGGTTAATATATTAAATGGCATTTTGATATTTATTAAGATGTTATTCATTATGATATTTGTTATATTTGCTATACTAGCACCATTGAGTTTTATACTCAGTGTTTGTCAATTGATAAATGCAGGATCAAGTAAAATCGTAGAACAAGAACGTTAGTGGCAGCAACTAAACATACCAATAAGCCTTTGGTAATGGTTGAATTCTTATAGACTTTTATTTATGCAAATAGATGTGCAACTACTAAATAAGCATTATGGCAGTAATTTAAACACATTTGATGGTAATATTAATCATGTAATTAATAAGTATGATGATTCTTAAATATGTAAAATAATAATGTATGCATAATAATAATGTTAATATGGTAAACTTGGGAGTGTTTAATGAGTTAGGATTTAGTAATAAGAATGAATATATATTTCCTCATTTAATCAGAATGTATGGAATCTTTTATAGAATAATTATTGATTTTCTTAACTAGAAAATTAGTAATCATACTACGGGAGCATGTTATGCAGCTGAAAGATGTGACACACTTGACCAAGCTTTACTACTCATGAACCACGTTCTTACCCACACAAGTAAATCAACTTATGTTAAGCATGATTCCTTAGTGAGAGTGCGTAGAAGCTACACGTCATGTGTAGGTCATGTTAATCATTTTTTATCCTTATTTCAATCCTAAGTTTCATTCAAGTCATCAAATCATCATATGCATATAAATTAAATCATGCAAATACACATTATTATTATGCAATAACTTTCTTATTTTATGTTTATTTTCTTTTCATGAGCTTTTCTTTATTTATATAGCATTATTGTCTCCATATTCTTCATTCATATATCTAACCATCAAACCAAGGCACTTGTAAGCTCATGTTCATTTTCATATTTCTTATATGCATGTTATCATCATATGCATTGCATAATCACAAGTCATATTCCCCATAAACAAATCATATAAATAGATATGCAATAAGTCTCATCATCTTATTAAATAAGTTCCATAACTCATATGCATATATCTCATTATCTATATACATATTGACATTATCATATACAACTATTATTACATCGAGTCTCATCCACTTTATCAATTCTTCCTCTTTTAAAATTGTAAGTACTTGTGTCCTATAGCCCTTTTACTCCTTATTATTTACTTCCTCATCCTCTTTTACATTCTTTTTCAATTTTTATCATGCAATGTTCATAATTAGTTTTGCTAGTTTAACATTTCAAGGTTCCATTACATTTATAGGTACTTATAAAATCTCATCTAGGTTTTTGTTTGTAATTCCCATCTTATTTTAGTTTAAATACCCTTTTTCATGTTCAAGTTTGACCATTTGTAATGCTTATTTAATATCCTCAAGTTAGACTAGGTATAACTCAACTATAGCTAGTGTTTAGGATTTTTTTTCATTTTCCTACATGCAACTTTACTCGAGTTCAGCTCTAACCTCATTTTTTTCCATTTCATAAAGGCAACTCAATTTGAGTTGCTCTTAACTCAACTGAGTTTGATTATTAAGCCTACCATACATTTTTTATGACTTTTTTTAACATCTAGATCATTTAGTTTAAAGGTTTAAGATCAAAATCATGGAAAATAAATGTGTATTCTTGTCTCTTACACTCATTAAACCTTGTTATCATAAAATCCATCATCCTAATCTTTCATCTACCATTTATCATTTTATTTCATCAAAAAACCAACATCACTTCATACCACATTATCTAAATATGAACATAATAGCATTCATTCATACTATATATTCAAAATCAATTCCCTATTACATAAATAATCGCTATTGCATAAATAATCCCCAAGAGGATTTGGGTACTTACTACATCTTCTTATCTTCTAAATAAACTTGGAAGTAATGAGTGTAGGATAATCTTGACACTTCTTGTATTTTTCTCTTGCATTATCTTCTAGCTAGCCAACTCCTAAGCCCTTCAATATCCTTGGATAAGTTAAAATATCTTCTTCTAATGTTTATGATAAATAAGGTTTGGAAGAGGGAAGAATGAGAAAGGTTTGATTCTTTTTTTTTTGGTTGGAAAATGTGAAAATAAATTAATAAGAGTTTGGCTTATTTTCTTTAATGCTCCCTTTTTTCTCCATGCCCCTATCTCCTATTTATAGACATAAAGGAGATTAAATTAAGGAATGATTAATTAGACTAAGTAGAGGGGTTGTTAATACCCTATTGGTTCTTCCCACATTAATTAACTTGTCACGTCTTTCAATTGCGTAACATGCTCCCGTAGAATGATTATTAACTTCCTAATCGAGGAAGTCAATAATTATCCTACAAAGGATTCCATACATTCCATAAAAATTTTTTTATTATTTATACATATCACTTGCATGCAAACTCATATTAATCCAAAACATTTATTATCCCAGGTTATAAAATAACATCATAATTATGTCATCACATCATTAGAGTTATACTATACACACACATTAATATTTTACATATCTTTGGTTTTTCCAAACTTACTTTATTTACTGCCAGAGTACTTTATTTAAGTAATTGCATGATAATTTATAAAGATAGAAGTCTGAAGGAAACTTAAACCATTTACCAACAAACTATTGATATGTCTAACTGCTTTAGTGATGTTTTGGTTTTGCGACTTTGCTTAGTTATCAATTGACAAATGCTGAGTATAAACTCAGTGGTGCTAGTTATAGTATATAATACAAGTAATCATATAATCCATTAGTTATAACATTTATATTTCATGACGTGTTGATGCCAAGTAAACATTATGTCATATACTTCAAAATAGCATGTCTATTTCATTTGTATATCATGTCATATACATATGAATCATTTAGCATGACTATCTTAAAATATGATGAAATTCCAACCATAATAAATATTCAAGTGAAGTTGATATATCATTGAATCATATCATGAATTCACATCAGATTATGTCGTATGTCATGAATTATGAACAGTGCATATTTATGAGAATGTATTTATGTTATGCATTCTCCCTCTTATTCCTTGTTCCATCATTCCATTTAAATGTGCATTTACTGGGTCTATCATTATAACATAACTTTGATTCTTTACATATGAGCTCATTTAACATCTTGCTTTTCAATTCTGTTTCTTTCATATCATGATAACATATTATTTTATTCCCATAGGAATTTATATCATTGTGCCCAGTATAATCATTTAGCCTTTTTCTCATATCA